>PITA01002928.1:0-27727 GCA_004023965.1 Spilogale gracilis
CGTTCTCTTCCTCCTTCTCCTCCTCCATCTCGTCCACGCCAGCCCCCTGGGGGGCAGCTCTGGCCAGCCCCGCCCCCGACGCCCTCTACAGTCGCCAACGCCCCCATTCATCCCGCTGCGGCCTGACCCCAGAGAAACCAGAGGTCCTGAGCTGAGTCCTCGGGGCAAGGGTGGAAGCGACCTGACACCCCACCCCTGCTTGGTATCCACGTTTCTACAACCCTGCTCATTAACCCCTTCGAGGCCAGGGCGCTCCGAGGCTGGACCCCGCCCTTCCAGCCGGCGGACCCCACCCTGGACCCGGCCCGGCGTCCGGGGCCACACCGCCCCATCGCCCCCAGCCCCGCCGCCGCGGCCAACTTTCCCGGGAAGCGGCAACTTTTCCTGCTGCCGCGGGCTCCGCCCTCCCGGGGCCGGAGCACCCGCGGCCCCAGCCCCGCGCGGCACTGCGGTGGCCCTCCCGGCCGCCCGGTGACCCTTCTGCTTGCCTCGGCAGCCCCGGCCTGGCCTCGGCGGCTCCGGGAGGGGCCGCCCCCACCGTCCCCACCCTGCCCGCCGCGCTCCGGTGCGGAACTGCACTCACCTCCGGCGGACGCCCTCTTCATCTTAGGGGTCGGGCGGGGCGCGAAGGGGACCGAAAGTCGCTTCGGGGCCGGCGCCCGTCTCCCCGCGGCCGGGTCCGCATCCAGGCGCCACCGCTCCGGCCCGGCCCCGGCCCGGCCGCGGGACGAGGCTGGGCGCGCTCCGCTCCCCGGGTCGGCTAGGCTGGCGGGGCCGCGGGCGCGGAGGGCGAGGGCGGCGGCGGCAGCGGCGCGGACTGGCGGGGCGCTCGCAGCGCGGGCCGGGAGCGGATGAATGTTTTATGGGATCATGTGGTTTGACGCGCGAGGAATCCGCCCGGTCCCCCCGCCGGCTGGGCCGGGGCGGGGCGGGGCGGGGCGGGGGCGGAGCGGGGCGGGGCCTCGAGGTGGGCGGGGCACTCACCTGGGCGCCAGCCGGGCGGGGTGGGTTGGGGGTGCGGCGCTGGGGAACGCGTAGGGAGCGTGGGCGGCGCGGGGTCCCGGGGCGCGCAGGCCGGGCCACAGGAGGCGTTCAGCCCGCCCGGTGCACCGGCGCCGCGCGGTCCCAGACAAAGGCGGCGCATTTCTGAAGAGGCGGCGGCCCCTGCAGGCGGCCGCGGGGATGGCGGCGCCGGCGGTAGCCGGCTGGGGGCGCTGCCCGAGGGCGTGGGCCCGAGGGCGTGGCGGCCGGGACTGGCCCGGGTGTGGGGATCCCGGATGAGTCCAGCCACCGGTAAGGACTTTGGCCCGAGGCTTGGGGAGGGGAACGTCTCTGCCTGGCGCACTCGCTTCCTCGCCTCAATAAATCCTGGAGCCCGCCCCTCACGGCGGAACAACCCTTTGCTGGAGTAGGATTGCTCCATTTTTCAGTTAGAACACTGAGACTCAAAGCTCAACAGACTTCTGAAGCCCCCCGACACGCGTTTGTAGCCCTCTCTGCACCAACCCAGGGAGGGGCTGCAGTCAGTCCTGCCCTTACCCACAGGTGCACACCAGCTGTTCCCTCCTTTGAAATGGGGAAGCCCAGGAGATTCCCTTCCAGCCCACCAGCTTAATACCCCCGCCCTCCACGAAGCCAGCCACTCTCAAGGGCAGAGAAACCACTGACCCTGCCCTTCTGCACAGGCACCTGCGAAGATTTCCCTCTGGCCCTGTCCTCACGGGATCTATCTGGCCTCACAGATAAGCTCCTGGGCGCATCCTGGAGTCATCAGCCAGCTGCCAGGCCAGGAGTGCTGGGAGATGGTCAGTCTGGCCTGGGCCTCTCTGAGCCCACCCTGTAGGTATAAGGGCCAGGTGTATAAGAGACTGGCTGGCAAAGTTGGTTCCGATCTGTAGGACACCATGTCCAGGGCAGGCTCTGGACCCTTCCCTGTGAATACACCATGGTGGCCAAGGGCTTGGTGGTTCTCCTGGGAGTCCTAGCCAGGGTCACCTGAGAGACCTGGTCAAGAGAAAGCCTAGCGCACTCTGCCTCCCCACCAGACTAACCCCCTGACCAGAGGCCTGCTAGCCTCACTGGGCCCAGTGTTCCCATTTGAACATGGAGTCCCAGGCAGCCTCATGGGGTGGACAGGTGGACACCAATGGTGGTTCCCATGCTGGGCTGGCCCCCAGTAGAGGCTGCACTGCCCAGATCACTGAGGCTGCACTATGGCCTTGACCACACCTTTCCCTTCTCTGTCCCTGTTTCTCTCATCCTTGCCTTGGTTTACCAGATCTTTGTAGAGTACATGTAATTCCCAGACACACAGGTGATGAGATGGAGCCCAGACCACTCCAAGACCCGTGCACTTGCTCCTGCCCCCAGCCATACACCCACAGTCGCCTCTCCAGTGGGTGCTGGTTGCTTGGTGTCACCAGTGAATCCTTGCCATAGCCACATGGAAGGCGTGTCCCCCATTATACAAGTGGGGAAGCTGAGGCCAAACTCACAGAGCCAGCCAAAGGCTGAGGCTTATCCACATGTTAGAACCCTTCCTCCAGGGTCCTTGCATCCAGCTCCCAGATCAGGACAGGTTGTCTCCACAAGGCCACCTCAGACCAAATGACAGGTCATGCGGCACTCGCCATCTGTCTGAGGTCTGAGCCATTGTGGACCAGGGTTTCAGGCTCCTTCGTGGCTATAATGATCCAGGACTCCAGTCTGGCCCACCACTGCTGAAGACGGTGACCGCATTTTCAAAGTCCCCTCCTGAGGGTGGCTGGGGACAGTCATTCTGGGGCACAAGTGTACATAGGAGGGAACAGGGAGCCAGTGTTGCCATGTGGAGGATTCTGGCACCAGGATCCTCTCCAGCTGCCAAGCCCGGATGTTTCTGGCTGCTCTGAGCGGGCACCTGGGCCTCCCACCTGCCCGCGGCTCTGTGCAGGGAAAGCCCACCCCGTGGGCCATAAGACAGGTTCCTGGGCTTCCAGTCAGTACCTTGGACAGCAAGCACCCTCCTCGTAGGCACCCCAGCCTGTGGGATGATTCTTGGGCATTTGTTGCAAGAATTTACTGGGATGGGTGGGTGGGTAGGTGTGGGCCCGTGCTGAGGGGACTGAGGGCAGGTAGGTTGCTGAGCAGAGCTGGGTGACAGTCATTCAGCCTCCAGCAAGATAAGCCTCACTCCTCAGGCTGGAGGTGGGGAAAGGGCTGGTGAGGCACATTTATCAGGATGTGGGCAGGTGCAGGACAGGGGGAGGCACAATGTACTTCCCAGGAGGTCAAGTGTGGAGCCATTATCACCCAGGGCCCAAAGAGCGAGAGAAAGAGGGCTTCTGATGGTTGGTGAGGAGTCAGTGGGGAGGGCTGACAGGGGCTGCAGCCAGCCCTGAGGGTCAGCCTCTGTGGGGGAAACCAGAGACCCTGTGGGAAGAGCTTGGCCATGCACTGCCCCATTAACTTAGTCTACGCCAACCAGTTCCTAGAAAGTCAGCAGGAGTACAGAGATGACAGGTCACTTGGGTCTCGCTGATCTGAGTTTCCTAGGCTTTCTGGAGACATGGCCTTGGGAATCCAGAATAAGCATGGTCTGAAGACTATAGACAGCTCTGCTCTCTAGGCTACACACACCTGTCACTTCCGCCTGAGCTGGGCTTCTGTCTGCATTGCTCCCCTTAGATATAGCATACATAGGATATAGCCTTCTGCTAGCTTTGCCAGCCCACCACACCCCTCCAGTGAGACCTGGTACATTTGTGGGGCTGCTCACCACCACCCCCATCCTGGGGACCAGCCTTCACCATCGGCATGTCAGACATGAGAAGGCTCTCCCAGCTGTGTGACCTTGGCTTAGCTCCTTGGCTCCTCTGATCTCAGTGCAGCCTGTAGACAAGGCAGATGCTAATGCTTCCTGGGTTAGGTCAGCTGGTCACTGTCTCCCCTTTGTTTACCTCTTCTATCTCTTGAGAGGGATGATTGGTGCCCTAACGGACAATGTGGGATTTTCACTCAGACCTCCATATTTACTCATAGAATCCAGCTTGGACCAGGGGACCCTTCTGTTGTGGCTGGTCCTGTGTTGACAACCTCCTTAGAAGGCTGCTGCTTCCACAGGCTCCCAGAAGCCCGCTCCTCCCTCCCTCTCTACCTCCCTCCCTCCTTCTCTCCTTCCCTCCTTCCCTCCTTCCCTCCTACCTTCATTCCTTCATTCCTTCATCCCTTCTTCTCTCTCTCTCTCTTCTTTTTTTTCTGTTTATTTATTCATTTGACAGAGAGGGAGAGGGAGATACAGTGAGAGAAGGAACAGAAGCAGGGGGAGTGGGAGAGGGAGAAGCAGGCTCTCCACTGAGACCTTGATGTGGGGTTCGATCCCAAGACCCTGGGATCAAGATCTGAGCCAAAGGAAGACACTTAATGTCTGAGCCACCCAGGTGCCCTAGAAGCCTGTTTCTAACCTGGAGAGGCAGGCCAGTGGTGGCTTTGCTTGGGAAGCCCAGAGGGAGACCCACAGGCATTCAGTACTTCCAATGTCTCCCCAGGGAAGGGGTGGGGAAACAGGGGACATGGCCTTTGTTGCACACATTCTGGGCCACCCCAGGGCAGTGCAAGGAGAGACCTGGAAGGAAGCTCAAAGTTCCTGCAGCAAACTGTGCTTGCCACCCAGGCACTGCTCCAATGTGACCCTTCCTGGCACTCTGAGTGGGCGGCTGGGAATGTGGTCCCAGTGCCAGGGATCTGGGGGACACCAGCCTGCCATCTGCTAGCACCACAGAGGGTGGCTACCTGCCCGAGGCCTGAGGCGACTCTGTGCCAGTCCTGCTAAATGCATCATTCCATTCTGTCCTGTAATGGAGACACTGCCAGCAATACCCATTTTACAGACAGGCAAACAGAGGTCAGAGGAGTTTAGGTAGACCCACCTCCTAGAAGCGCCTCCCAGGGTCACCTTTGCTCAAAGGCACTGCTTCCCCAAGAAGCCACTCATCACTCCCAACCTCATGGCTTCAGGGGGTGTGTTGGTCTTCTGTCATCACATCAGCCTTGCACTCCTGCAGAGCCCCTCTACCCTACTTTGGTGCATAAAGTCATAATTAATCTGTTTCCTCATCTCTTATTCATTAAAGCCACACACAGCAGCAACTGGAACCGTTATAGGGAAGGGGTTGACAGGCTGACCCTCTGGCGGCATCCTGAGATATCCCACTGGCCTGCTAGTCTCCAACTACCTCCAAGCTCTGCGTTGAACAGAGGCCTCCTCCTACAGGACAGAGCCCCAGATTCTGTCATGTTAGGTGTGCCCCTCAGGCCATGCTCACCTTCCACCTCCAAGAGGTTGTTGGGGATTTTGGATGAAGTTTGTGTATTGCACACTGGTGACTCTCACTCTCACCACACAACCTTGCCCTTCCCCCCAACCCACTTGCTGCTGACCTGGAGCTCCTGTGGCCAGAGTCCAGGATGGGAGCCTGACCCTGGAGAGAAGAGGAGACTCAGGATGAGTGGACATGCATTGAGGGCACTTGGACCCCAAGGCTAGATATGCCCCTCCTCCTGGCTTCCAAAGGGAGGCATGAGACCCCAGGGCTCCCTGGTGGTCACTGAAGGGTGAGCTCGGGGTCTTCTCCTAGCAAGTACAGCTTGGAGGGTCTCTCAGCTAGGGATGAGTAAGAGACTTCTGGTCCCTGAGGGCCCAAATTCTGGTGCAGGGAAAGAGCTCTGGAAGGTAGGATCCCCAGGCTGTGCCCAAGGCATCAGCACTTGATTCATGCCCCTCCTCCACCCCTGCATGGAACCTGGATCTTTCCAGAGCCACCCACCCAGCAGTGAAAGCTAAATTGGGATGCACTGTTCACACTAGGAGCCCAGCAGGCGGTCAAAACCAGGTTGGGGGGGGCATCTGGTGAGGGGACCTGGGAGCATCCAGTGGGCTGGGGAAGGCAGGGCTAGGCATGGTACCAGCTGCCAGCCGGAGTGGAAAGGAATGGAGGGCAGGGCAGGCATCATGGATCCATTCTGGAGCCACAGTGAAGGGCCTTCCGCTGTGCTCAGACTCAGTGTCCAGTCTTGCTCTACCCAGGGTTCCCTGAGCCCCTGAGCCCCTCCTCTGGGCTGCCATGATCTGGGCATGCTCCATTTCCCAGATTGAGTATTTGAGGGCAGAGAAGATCCAGGTCCCCTTAGAGCTCAGAGCTCCCACCCAGAGGGCACTATGAAGGACCCCTTCACCTTGTTCCCTTCAATGTCTTCATCTGCTCTCTTGCTCAGTAATTTAGTCATTCACAACAGACACACTGGGAGGCCAATTCTGGATACCTTCATAGCTCAGCTAGGGTCCCATCCCCCTCACCCTCACAGGACACAGGTAGGGAAACTGAGCCCCAGGGAAGATGGCTTTGTCCTGGATCACTCAGCTCGTAAACCCAAAACAAAGAGTGTGTCTGTGTCACTTGATCACCCACAGGGACTGATGCACCGATGGAGCAGGCAATTGAGACAGAGTGCCCCTGGCACTCACCTGGCACCCCACATTCTTCTGGGGTGACTCAGCTGAAGCTCTCTGGACTTGGGCCCCCATAAAGTGGCTCTGCACCCCAGGAGCCACAGGACAGAGAACTGTACAATGTGAGGATGGCAGAGCTTTCACCCCATGCCCTAGCTTATTTTGGACTGAGTTTTGCCCTGACCTCTGCCCAGGGTCACAGACAAGTAAAAACGTAGGGGCCAGATGGGGCTTGAGGAGAGACTGTGTTCTCTATGGCTGGTCTTGGAGACTGAGGCCTGGTCTGGGAATCACTGGGCACAGGGCTCAAGTTTTCTCATCTGTTCAATGGGCCCTGTCGCCAATGTCTTGCACAGGGGTTGAAGGGCATGTTTTTGGCGCCTGGTGTGAGGAGGGGCTCTGAGACTGGAGTATTTTTAGCCAGGATTCCTGCTGACAGTCCAGGCTGGCCGAGGTTTATTGCCAGCTGCAGAGACACTTCTCCCAGCCTGTATCAGAACATCTGGGGTCTGCCCACCCCAGCCTAGCCCCTGCTCAGTGTCCTTGCCTCACCAGCCCATTCAAATGGCTGGTTTCTCCCAGGTGAGACCCTGCCAGGTCAGCCACTATGAAAACTGCCCTGGGCCCCAGGGGTGCAGCTGACGAACAGGCAAGGGAGACCTGGGCATAGAACTGTGGGCTACCCATGTCCTGGATGCAAATCTCCTAGCCACCACTCTTGAACAGCCTGGGGGGCAGTTTCCTGGAAGGCTCCAATCAATGTCCAGACCCCAGGCCCCAGGGTCCAGGCTCTGGGGTGAGCATGCACAAGTTCAGCCTGAGGGTCTACTGGCTGTTGCCTTCCACCTGCCTGTAGGCCTTTTCTGGAATTAGTGTTCATCAGAGTGACCATATCACCTTCCAAGGGCCTGGATCCTCTCCCTGACATCCGTGCCGAGCGCTGCCTACCTTATCTGGCCACGGGCCTGGCTGGCTCTGCTCAGGGGCACATAACAGAACGACCCACATTTGGGCTCAAAGACCCCCATGACTACCTCCCTTTCCATAGGCAAGTAAAGACACCCCGATTGTAGGTCCTAGGCCTCCACCACTCCCTTGAGACACTGTCCTTCCAAGGCCCCTCGGCTGGACCACAGCCCAGCACCTTGGACAGCGCCCGCGTCTACGCACTCCACCCGCGCGGGGGGGTGGGGGCGTGGTCGGCCTGGAGAGCAGGGGCGGGAGCGGGGGCGTGCACAGGTCAACTAGAAGGAGCCCGCCGTGGGCCGTGGGTGCTGAAGTCCTAACTGCTTGTTCTCTGAATAAATCAAGAGGCCCTGCCAAAGCAATTCTGAAGTTCACATGAAAGAATATGTGAGCAAAGAAACCCAGGAAAAAATTTAAAAATAAGCTAACTGAGGTAGACCAGCCATGTGGGATCCTAAAATATGTTCTAGAACCACAATAATTAACACAGCCCATGGACAGTCAGATGACAGGAAAGAAAATGCAGCAAGAAACTCTGGTGCAAATATGAGAAGGGAGCAGGTGAAATCCAGGAGAAAAAAAATGGATTATTCAATAATAATTCAAACTATATAATATATATGGTCTTGGGGACAACTAAACATAGACATTTGGGGGAAACGTTTGGATACCTACCTCACTCCTTGACACTGAAATAAGTTCCAAATGGATCAAAGCTTCAAAAAGGGAAAACAAAACTGTAAAACTACTAGAAGGGTAAAAAAAAAAAAAAAGTCTGCAATTTTGAATCATTCTAAGAATTACGCAAAACCTAGAAGCCATAAAATAAAAAATGGATATATTCGCTCTCATGAAAATAAAAGGCAGATGCCTGGAGGGGAGCACAGAATAAAAAGATAAACAAGAAACCGAGAATATAGGCAACTCATTTCTCAAAGGGCCACTATTTGCTCTAACAAATTTTTACAAATCAGTAAGAAACAGACCAACTGCCCAAGAGAAAAATGGGCCAAGACCTGAAATGAACCCATAAAGACAGGCTCAACTTCACTTGAAATGAGAAAGATGCAAACTTAAATTATAGTGAGATGCATTCCCCACCCCCCTCATGGGGCTGCAGAGTCCATCAAGGTGGTGTATTCTAGTGAAAGAGGGAGCACCTACAGCTACTGTTAGGAGGGAGGAGAAAACCGTAGGTCTGGGGTAGGGGTGAGGGGAGAGGAAATACATCCCTAGGTGTGGCTGTGGGAGGTGGGGGAGGGGACACCTATATGTATGGTTGGAGGAGGCATCTGCAGGTAGGGCCCTGGGAGTGATGAGGAACACACCCAGTTGTCTTGTTGGTGGGGGAAGAGAGGGGACACCTGAGGTAGGGCTGAGGGTTCCAGGTGGCTGTAAATGGGAAGGGAGGGAGGTGCTTCTTTGTGCCCCTTTTATTCCGTATCACAGGCTGGGGGATCCAAAATAGGAAATAAAACAAAACATTATTTTAAAATAAAACAAATGACACCATCTCCTCCTGCCCATCGCTCCGGATAAGGCAGCAGGCGGGGGCTCTCCTGCCGAAAAGCACCTGTAGGCACCTGTAGGCACCTGTTCCCCCTTTGTTTTCATTTGGTGCTGTGCTGGCAAAGGCCTGCTTTAGCTTCTCTCTTGTCTTGCTTGTGGGAAGCAGTACCAGATTCAGTGCGGTGGTCCTGGCTGGCCTCCAGCCCTCCGTGCTCCTCCTCGTGGGGTCTGGTCAGCTTTGCCCCTATCATATTATTAGTCCCAGCTGTCACCACCTGTCACTGGTGGCCGGCCAATCCCAGGCTTCCCACAGACTGTCCACATGACCCTGAGAAGTCCCTGTCCATCCCAGTCTCAGTTTCTCTGATGGCAAAATGGGCTGAGGCCTATTTAGTAGGAGGGAGAATTAACAGGAACATGGAGGACAAGAGGGGGGCTTCTAGAACAGGTCAAGAGTCCCTGAGTTTGCAGGACTTACCTAGGGAGGTCTATCTGGGAGGTGCAGAGATATAGAACAGTTGGGAGACGGGGACAGTGATGTAGGGAGGGCTGCCTGAAAGAGCCAGATTGCTAGTCCCCAAGTGCTGAGCCAGGTGGCAAAGGCTGAGTGTCCATTCTTCAGGGACCTGCATGCCCGCCTCTGCCTGCCTGCCCCTTGTCTACTCATGTCCAAGGTGGGGGGGTACCTGAAAATCTGGAGCTCTGGGCAGCCCTAGAGCTGAGCTTCAGGGACCAGAGTGATGGGAGAACGGCTCTTACAAAAGCAGAACACGCGGCTCTCCCCTGCCCCATAACTCACTAGCTTGTCTTGTCCTGGCAGAGCTTTCCGGAGAAAAGGTCACCTTTTCAGCTGAGGCTCAGCTGGAGGTGGGAGGATGGCAGAGCCCATTGTGGTGGTGGGGGGGTAAGAACTAGGGGAGGCCCCTCCAGGAGCAACTTCACCTGCCAGGTCAGGAAACACACACCTCCTGTGTGGTCCCTTGAGGAGCAGGCTGTGCATGCCCCCCTCCCCCAGGACCCAGGACAGGGACGCCCTATCTGGGGGACCCAGACTCCTGGGAGTGGAGTCCAGCCCCAAAAGCATCTGGCCACAGCCAAGGCTCTACTGCATGCCCGAGCAGGGTGTGGGCGTGGCAGAGCCTGGGCCCATGTCACAGATGAAGCAACTGAGGTCCAGGAAGGTCTCCCTAAGAGTAAGGAGTAGGGAAGGGCAACAAACCAGATGTGTGGTGAGTCCCTTTCTCTACTTTGTCCAGGCCTGCCTCCTGGGGAGGCTGAGATGCCTGGAGTCCTCGGGGTGGGGGTGGTACTGGGGAAGGTAGCAGTGGGAGGCCCAGCCAGCCAACAACACTTCTATGTTCCTTTGCTCTTGGGGAGTTTTAGGGACTAAAACTCAGGCAGATCCTGGAACAGAAAAAGGACGTCAGGTAAAAGCTAAGGAAATAAGAATAAAGGATGGGCTTTGGCTGATAATCCTGTATCAATATTGGTTCATCAATTATAGATCCTAACATAAGATGTTAACAATAGATAAAACTGGGTGTGATATATGGGAACTCCCTGGACAATCTTCCCAATTTTTCTGTAAATATAAAACTGTTCTAAAATAAAAAAGTTTATTTAAAAAAAAGATTGGTCAGTTAGCAACCAATCTGGGATATACAGAATGGAACAGTGGGATCACACTCACTCTAGTGGTGCCCAGACTGGTCAGGTGGTTTGTATGCGCCCAGTTTTCCCCTTGTGGGGTCTAGTCCCATAGGACCCTCTTGTGCCCCCTCTTGCCGACATCTGCCCTGCCTGGCACACGATCTAAGCTGAGCCTCCTGGTGGTGGGAGGCCTCATGGGTAGAATCCATCCATCCATTCCACACTGGTGGACGTGGTAGTGAGTTCTGAGTTATCTGGCTCTTGCTCTCCAGAGCCCTCTTTCCTGGGGGGCTGCAGTCAGCCCCTGTGCAGATGGCAGAAGGAGGGGGTGGCCCCATCTGAGCTCCTGGGGGCTGGGGGAGGGGTGCAGTGGACTGACACCCAGCTGGCTCTCTCCTGCGAGGCTGTGATGGGGTCTCCCAGACTCTCTGGCCTCCTGTTTCTTCTGTGGAAAGTAGAGTGTGCTGGGGGACCCCTAGGCCTAAGGGTCAGACAGGCTGGGTTCAAACTCCCATACTACAGCACTAACCCTTCCGGCTGGGTGACCTGGGTAGAACAGGCACCATTTAGCTACCTTGAAGCAATAGGGGACATAGGTCCTGGACAGGTGCTCAGCCGACCATACCTCACAAGGAGGGGTCAAGAGGGGTCCTGCTCATTGGGCTGGGAGCCCAAATTCGCCTTGGTGATGTCTGCCGGCTTGTGTCCGGGAGTGCTGGAACAATGGGGGCGGGGATGGGGAAAGGCCTCGCTCTTTTAATGACCTGCTAAACATTAGGACGGAGCACACTGGGGGTCCCGAGAGTCCAACCCAGTCTCCTCCCTTCTAGACATGTCCTGGGGCCTGGGGTCGGGCCCACTGGAGGCTCTTGTGGTGGAGAAGAGACACTGAGCCGGTCTCAGTTTGTCAGGCTCCTATAACAAAATTCCACCGGTTTATAAACAGCATAAATTTATTGATCACAGTTCTGGAGGTTGAAGTCTGAAATCAGATGTCAGCACTGTCGGGTGAGGGGCCTCTTCTGGGTCATAGCCTTCCTGTGTCCTCCCCTGGCAGAAAGAGCAAGGGACCGCTCTGGAACTTCTTTTATAAGGTCACCAGTCCCACCCTTGAGAGCTGCACCTTCTCTGTTTAAGCACCCCCCCAAAGTCCCCACTTTCTAGTAGCGTCATCTCTGGGGTTAAGACTTCAATATGTACATTTGGGGGCGACCACTTAGACCATGGCAGAGCCACAGAGCAACAGAGCCCAGGGCTCAGCTGGACAGCTGACACGCCTCTTTCTCTTCGTGGAGCCTGGAGCGCTGACGCAGCCCTGAGGCACCCAGGTCTGTTTAAACACTCATTTTGGACCCAAGACACTAATGGGCAGTGCCTGGAGGAGACTATGGTGTCCTCTCTGCTAGGATTGGGCCCAGACACCCTGAGCTTGCGTTTTGGACACTCTCTGGTTCTGAGGGAACCCGCAAAGGGACACCCAACCATCCCTAGTTCCTTCCAGAAGTGAGAACCTGCTCCCAGGAGATTAAGGTAAAACACGGAAGGTTGCCTAATTGCTGTGCTGGGACAACATCTAGGAAAGCAGCCCAGCTTCTGCTGTCCCCTGTCACATGGCCCTGGCTTGCGCAGCCAGGTCTGTTCATGTCCATACCCTTTACCAAGGAAGGTGGGGGCAAAGCCCAGGCCCAGGGGAGCTAGCCCAAGGTAGAGCCAGTTCTTCTGCCTTTCTCTGGCTTCCTTCTCTCCATCTGTAAACTCCTCAGGAAGTGTCCGTTTGGTCCAGCCTGCCTGGGTTTGGGGGCAAGAGGAAGGTGTATGACTGGACCCCCACCCACCAGAGGAGCAAAGGGCCAGAGTCTCCCCAAATAAATGGGGCATCCTGTTCCTGGGCCCACACATCTGTGGACATTTGTTAAAGGGTGGATGACCACTTCCATATGCAGGAGAAGAAACTGAGGCTGGAAGTCGTCCCAGATGTGCCTGAATGCTGCATTGAGTGGCAGTGAGTCCCAAGTGGCCGCCTTTTCCTGTGCCACGCCAGAGTGGGTGGGAGGGAGTGGCTGCAACCAGCAAATTCTGCTGTAGATTTTTCTAGTTGCAGGAGTCAGAGGAGATGATTAAAAGTGGATTGCGGGGAGATAAAAAGTATGAGTGATGCACAGGATGTAGAGAAAGGGAGAGAGCCTCAAAGACCCTGCTATTCGCTCGATTGGGTGACTCAGAGACAGGCTTCACACAGGGAGCGTGGAGGAGCGGAGGGACGGGCTTGGTCCTAGGTCAGGGGCCCCACTGGAGCCCAGTCCCCCCGCCAGCCCCAGGCCGTCCTGTGCTATGGGCATGGACGAGGGGGCAGCGTCTCCGTGGGCCTGTGTCCCAGAGCCTTGGGGACACTTCAGGAGGCCAGGCAGACAATAGCCCACTGTACAGATGGTAAATGGGGCTGGAGGGTGGGGAGGCCGCCTCCAGAGTCACACGGTCACCATCGTGTGGCGTGCGGCACCCTCCATGCATCAAGCACCGGGTCGAGCTGCAGAGAAACAAGGGGGGCAAGGTCTCATTGGGGCTCAGCATGCTTCAGGTTCCCTAGGATAGCCAGCTTTGAATAAGGTTCCCGTAGGAGTGCGCCTGTTCCCTGTGGGCCAGTCAGCCCCCCACACTAGAGCGAGAGGGAGGGGGTGCCCGAGCCCTGTGAGGGCCAGGCCTCTAGCTGGACAGAGAGAGGGGACAGCACCTGCAACCATTCGGCTGCCCCTGCCCCAGCCTGGCCCGCAGGAGAGGAGGGAAGCCTTGAAGTGCCAGGCCTTTGAATCGCCGTCTCCATGGCAACGCGTGGGCACAAAGGGCCGGGCCAACAAGCAGGCAGCGGCTGCGCAAAGCTAGAAGGAGGAAGGGAATCTTTTATTTATGGGGTGGGAACGTCGGGGAGCCGCTGGGCTGCGCCCACACCCATAGCTAGGCCAAGATCTCCATTCTGTGCTTTCTGCCCCGTAGCCTGGCCCCTGACCAGCACCCTCCCGGCACCACTGACATACTTTGCCTGGTTGGGAGGACGGAATGTGGGCAAATGGAGGGCAAAGCCAGGGACAAGAGTCCAGCATGCACCCAGCCTGAGAAAGACCCCAGAGGTCCCCTGGGAGCAAGAGGGCCCCCCTTTCTCCACTACACCCTAGTCTCTATAGGGCACACGTGTTGGGGCAGGTGCATACCAGGTGTTAGGGCAGGTGCGGGCAGTGAAGAAATACAACTATATGGGATGCTGCAGAAACAGAATTCTGGGGTGGGGGTGGGGGGGCTGCTTTACTAGATACTAAAGAAGGATCTCTCGGAAGAGATCAGAAGGAGCCAGACAAGAGCAGAAGAACCAGCAGTGCGAGGGCCCTGCCTCAGGACGTAGCTGGAAAGGCAGGAGTGAGAGGGGGCAGAGCCACCCACGGCAGCCCGTCCTTCCCCGTCCCTGGCCACAGGCGCCACGCCTTGGGCATCAGAGGCCTTGGGCACTGGGAAGGTGCTTGGGGTCCTGCCTGGCCCTCCTGAGCTCTCCCTCCCCTGCCTCATGGCTCAGACCCCAAAGTCAAACACACGAGAGACAAAACTGACCTACAGGAAGGAGGCAGCCTAGCTCAGGGCAGAGGCGGGAGTAGGCAAGTGTTGTCTCCAAATGTGATAGAAGGAAACAGCTCCAAGTACCGTAAACTGTCCCGAGGCTGGTGCTCGGGGAGTCAGGAGTTGGGGGGAACACTGTAGAAGGTACCAAAATCTTTGGTACATGGGCCTCAGGCTACATGGGTCTCAGGCTACATGGGTCTCAGGCTCCAGGCTCCCCAAAGGACTTGCAGCTTCTCAGGAACCCTGAGGCCAGGTCTCAGGTGGCAGGGACACAGCATTTCCTACAAGCCCCGCTTGAGCTCCATGATTTGGCTTCTCAATAAACTCTGAAGACCATGGGGGTGGGCACCCTCCTATATCCCTCCCCCAGCTCAAACCAGGAAACGTGTGTGTGGCTCACTGTATGGCTGATTTTGAATTTCCAGTGTGGTTCCTTCAACTTCTCAAGAGGATGCCCCACTCGAGACATTTACAAGGAAAGGAAATGGGACTGTTGTGGCTGGGTACGGGGGGGGGGGGAGCAACTGTGGGGTTATGACACTCATCTCTCTTCTCTCTCTCTCTCTCTTGCTTGCTCACTTTCTCTCCTCTCTCTCTCTCCTCTCTCCCTTCAGTCTGGCTCAGATATTTTTTAAATGAAAATCTCTGCTCCATGGTGGTGTGGTTTCTGCCCTGGGGCTTGGGTTTCTGGGGTCACAGTTCCCCCTCATGGCACCCTGTGCGTAGTGTCCTGTAGTTTGGTGCCTCAGAAGAACGGAGGGGAAGGTGGGGCAGGCACCTAGAGACACCTGAAGCCGTCACAGCCCCGCCCCCCAACCTCCGCCCCCAGAGGTGCTGCTCATTTGCTACCAGAGGGGGCGCTCTTGCCTCCTGTCCCTCTTCGGAGTAGCCACCGGCCTGGATGCGCTCTCAGCTGCTGGGAGACCGTGCACCAGAGTCCCCAGGCGGCAGGGGCTGTGGAGGAGGACCCACAGCTGGGACAGTGGAGATGAGGGGTCCAGGAAGCCCAGCGACAGGATACGAGGCCCAAGGCTGGCACCAGCGTTAGAGGGGGACGGCAGGTCGTGAGGGCAGAGCCAGGTAGGAGGCCTCTGTTTCCTCACAGAGCCTGTAGCGGGGCCTTTATTCAATTTTTTTTAAGTGAGAAGTTTTTGCTGTTACTCATCAAACCTGTTCATGACAAAATGCCCTGTCCTTGAAAACACGGTGCTTTGGAAGGAGCAAGGAGAAGCTGGGGTTGATGTGCTCCCCGTGGAGAAGGCCGAGCCCCCACTGCACAGGGCTGACCAAAGGCCTGGTGGCACCAGGATCGGGGGCCTGGGCTGGACCCCGAGGTGCACCTCAAGGCTCATTTACGCCGTGGGCTGTCACTTACTCAGTAAACGTTTGATGGGATATCAATCCCAACACCCTGGGGACGGAGGCAGGCTTCAGGATTCGTTTGTACCATTTCTTACAGGGAGCTCATAAGTTTGGCCAGCTTCTCGGACTCATCGGAGACCCAGCTGAGGCATTGCTCTGCTGACCTGCCTGGCCACAGACCCAGGGTCGCGTCCACAGACCACAGGGTGCATCCAGTGTGGCCCGTCTTCCGGGTGCTCCCCACGCGGGGTAAGGGGCTGCAGACTCTTGGCGTGGGAGGGTGGACAAAGCATGCTGTAGAGCTGAGGGCCCTTGAGGAGGAGGGCGTGAACCCAGATGGGGCAGTGGGCAGGGCCAGGGAGCATGGGGGGGCGGCCTTCCCTGGGTAATGGAAAGGGATTGGGGGACAGTAGGGATCCCTCCAGAGTCTGGACCTGAGGGTCTGGATTGGGGGCATTCTCCTCTTCTATGCAATGGCTTCCAAATGGATATCCCTGTTGGTTGGCACTGGGCCCTTGAGGGTCAATGGGCATCTCTGGGGCTCATTGTGGGCCAATGCGATTGTTTTTGGGTAGGCGCCACCCAGCCTGCCCCTCCCCTGCTCCCTCTGGAGGCAGAGGACCTCGGAAAGAGCTGCAGGGAGCCAATTATCCCCAAGGCAAGCGGGCTGCAGATCATTGGGAAGATAGGCTTTTAACAAGGCGGGCCCGTGGAACTGAGCGCTGGCGTACGTCCTCCTGAACTGGGTCCCGGGGATTCGGTGGCTTGCTGTGCCCTCCAGTTAATTGGGAACCCTGGTGTACCACTGTCAACCCGAGGAGGTGACTTTTTCTTGGTGACTGAGGTGTGGCAGGGCAGACGCCCGGAGACTCTGCAAGTGAAGTTGGTGCCCCCACACTCTCCTTTCTACCTCCAAGAAGCCTCCTCTCCGTTCTTTCTCAGAAAACCACCGTGGGCCTCAAATCAGAGCTCACCATGGTCTAGAACAGCCTCTTGGTTGTGAAGGGGATATTTGCATTTCATCCTGCAGACCATGGGGCTAGCAGCCACACTCCCTCCTGGGCCTCCTCACTCCGAACTGGGAAACAGAAGAGGAAAAACCAAAACACGTGTTTCCTACTAAAATAGATGGAACCCTTGTCCCCTGCCCCTAACATGATTCTCCTGAACTGTCACAACGCCCCCCCCCCCAATCCCCTAGAAGAGAGAAAACCAGTGTGGTGAATCCTGGCATGGGTGGGGGGACCTCTGACTGCAAACCCCAGGGATCTAGAGTGGGGATGTAGTGTCCCAGGTCACTCTACTTCCTGGGGGGCATGGCTCTCCCAGGGCAAGTCTGGTCACTTCTGACTTGAGAAGGATGGGAGGGGTAAATAATGAGGGAGCAGCACTCAGCAGAGACCCTGGCACAGAGTCTGGTCTCTGGGCACACCCCAGACAGGGACAATAAAGGCAAAGCTATTGCAGTTGGAGCTCATTTGGCATGTTGCAGAGGGAAGCTTTGGCCTGGAGTAGGGGTGCAGGGGGGAGGGGGGATGGTGCTGATACGTCCACAGTGAGCCTTTGGCTCAAAGGCACAGAAAACTCACTACAAACTGATTGGGATGGTGAAAGGAACTTGTGCGCTTATGTAACTGGGATGATTTGCAGCAAGGTGGACTCAGGTGATGCTTGATCAGAGCTTAGCTCTGCTCCTTGGGTTTCCCTCTGCTGTGTTGCCCTGTGGGCCCAGCTCATCCCAGTAGCCCCTAGTCTCTATCTGTCACCTAGCCATCCAGTAGCCACCCCGAGCTCTGTTCTCACTGCACCATCTCATTGGATCGTCACCTCGCTAGAGATGGTGGTGGATTCTAGTTCAGGCTAAGACACTGGATGTGTTCATCACAGAAAGAAGGTGGACATTGGAGGGAGGGGCCTGGGACTGAGGCGGGGCCAACAGTGGAAGCAGGGAGAAGGAGGGCTTGAGGGTGTTAACAGCAAATTCTGAAACGGCATCCCTGGGGCTGCTCGGTGAAGTCGTGCCCTTGCGTGTTGGGAGGACCAGGTGTCTGTCTACAAATACCGCTGTGAGTGCCGCCGGCTCACCTGCCACGCCCAGGTCTCTGTGCTGTGGAAGCTACAGTCTTTGAGGCCGTAGGGCCCCTGGGATGCATTCCTCATGAGCAGCACCTGAGCATTCTGGAGCTTCACCCCACCCTCTGGGGCTCAGGAGTGCAGAAGGAAGACCCTGAGTGGGACTCCAGGCTTGGCCAGAACAGTGTCCAGGAGGGTGATCTCTGTGTGTGTGTGCGTGTGTGTGTAAGATGGGGAGAGAGTCAGTAGAGAAAGGATGCCAAGCGCCCTGCACTGGGGGCAGACAGCAGAATGGCCTAAAGGGTATGTAGTCCCCAGGCTAGCAGCTTGCCTGGGATGGGGAAAGGGAAAGGGGGGCTTTGACATCCCCCTGCGGCTATGGGTCAGGCTCTAGGGGTCCTGGAGGAAGGACAAGGTCCTAGGGGGTGGGGGTGGGGCGGGGCTCTTCCCGGGAGCCTCCATAACCCTCTGCTGCCCTCTGCTGGCCAGCTCTGTCATTGTGGGCCTGGATCGTTGGCGCTGGAGCCCAGGCTAGGCTAGGGGCCAGCATGGGGTTGAACTGCTGAGGTCTGAGGGGGCTGGGAACCCGTGCTAAGCCCTGTACCCAGCCTCACTCCCACCAGGGGCTCCTGATAGATTCTCTGTGGCAAACCGCAGGGGCCCACCTGGCATGTGCCCTCTGAAGAGAGGCAGCAGCATGAGGACCTCCTCGTGGCTGGAGCCTGGGGACAGGAAACATCACCCTGTGTGCCCTACACTACAGCTCCATTCTTGGTCCTTGAGCGGTGGTCTAAGGGAGGCTAAGATCAGGGCCTCCTGCCTTCTGCCCTCAACTGCACCCTGAACTTGGACCAAGCCCCTCCAGGCCCCTCCCCCGCAGGGCTTCACCCCCCATACCCACTGTGTGAAGGACAGCATGTCCAGGGGGAGAATGTTTGTGTACCCAGAGCTCTGCGCATGAAAAAGTGAATTCCAACAATGTTAATGGTGTTTGAGTCATAGTTTTAAAAGGCCCGTGGGCTGCTCTGGATGTCCAGGGACCTCGAGGCTGACCCAGTGCCCAGTCCCAGTGCGCACTCAATGAGTGGCAGCTCCTGTCACAAGGTAGTAACTACTGTCTCCGTCTGTGTTCTTGGGGCTTGGTGGCTCTTGGCAGCCAGACGCTGAGCCAGGGCTGGGTCTTACCCTGTGAGCACAGCAGTGGGGTCATAAAGGGCTCAGGGTGAATGCATGGGAACTCAGACAGAACCCATTTGCTGAGAAGCTCTTGGTGTCCCAGGACATCCCTCGCTTTCTACGTATTTATTACCCCCGAGGTCCCTGCTTTTCTAAGACATCGTGCAGAACCTGCCCTGCTCTTTGAGGGATGGCATGCCACATGTTTCCCCATTGCTACTGCTCCTGTCCCATCCACCCTTGCTGGGTGCTGGCCAGTCCTGGGGCAGACCGCATCCCCGGAAGGCTGCTGGGTGGGGGGCAGTGCTGAAAGGGTCTCTCAGCTTTCTTGGGGTCTCTGCAGCCATCGAGTTACTCTGAGCTGGCTCAGGACTGTCTGGTCCCTTGGGAATGCATCCTGGAGCAGCCCTCGCATTGTGGCTTGTCCTGGGTAGCAGGCGGGCCCCTAGGAGGACAAGATGCTGTGAAAGCAGCAGGAGCACAGGAGCTGGGATCCAGGAGGGGTGGGAAGGCCCAGAAAGGAAGGTGCGCGTGCACACATGAGAGCACATGCGTGATGTGGGGTGAGCATGCTCAGTGGGCACAGGCAGGTGTGCGTGGATCCATGCACATATGTGCACGATGTTTGTGTACACATGTATGTCATGCCTGCAAAGAAAAGAGATTGGTGAGAGATACCCCTGCATTTCAGCTCTGGCTTCCCACCCTGGGCGCTGGGGTCTCAAACAATGGTGTTGCATTTATCAAGATAGCTACACAAAGCTACCTGCTAGCTCTACGATCAGAAAGGAAATGAGCTTTTTCAAAACATCGGTTGGTGTTTAAAGGCAGCCCAGGCCTCTGAGAGGCTGAGGGGTGAGGCCTGGGTGATCCAGCACCAGGTTCCTGGAAACTGGGGTAGAAAGGAAGGCAGAAGTGGGACAGCCCTGGGGGGGGGGGACCTGCGGGCTCTGCTCTTTCAACCATATGTTTGTGTGTTACATTTCTCCCCCAGCTACCCCACAACCTCTGGGCTGCCCGTCCCTGCCAGGGCTCCTCCTGGCTGACCTCCTTGTGGCCGGAGGTGGGGCCTCCCCACTGTGCCTCACAACCCCACTCTGCCCTAAGCCACCCACCCCAGCCCTCCAGACTCACCCGTGGCCCCTGGGGCTCAGCCTCCCCGAGAGGACACAGGAGGGACCGTGGTCTCCAACTTCCCCTTCAGCCTCACCAGCTGTTGGTCTCTGGCTGGCAGGGGTGCAGTTCTCCTCCCTACCTCCCCTGACCCCTACTTCCCCTCCCTGCCCCATGTGTGTTTAAACATTAATTGGGGGGGGTGCCAAACCAAACTGTTTTCTATGATAACAGAGTCTAACACAGATTGCCAGCAGGCCGGGTCATTTATGCACTGATGCTGGCTGCGGCCTCTTTGGGAGAGTGGTCGGATGCACAGATATACGTCAGCCGTGTGCTCTGCTGGGGCCAAGGGGGTCAAGGTCAGCATGGCTCGGCACCTGGAGGTACAGTGTGTTCCAACATCAGAGTGTGCCTGCAGCGAGGAATGAAAATCAATGTTGGGCTGAGCGACCAACCGTGGCTTCAGACGCACTCATACAGGGATGGGGGTATGGGGGTGGTAAGGGGGGAGGCCGGGAAGTGCGCCAGACCAGCCCGGGCTCTTCATGCCCTGAGGGCACCTGCAGAAGGGACAGCCAGTGAACAGCCCTGCAGGAACCCATCCACCTGCTGGGTGTCGCTGGGCTCCCGGCCACAGGGAGCAGAAGTGCTGATTGTGTACTGGGGCGTTTCCCAGAGAGCAGCCAGAGGCCTTGAATAGCATCCAGACACATCCTGGACAGAGCCAACCAATCAATCGCAGATAAGGTACAGAGAGCCTGGGTTGAAGGGCACCAGCTAGGGGTCTGCCTGATGGCCCACATCTCCAACTGGTTTGAATGATCACACATTAAAAAACGAAGCTGTAGGGTTATTTTAAGGTGTTATTACCTTTGTAAAGCAAGGGTCATCCATAGTCTTGCCTTCCTTAGTTCGTGTGTTCTTGCTCCCTTCCCACGGCCTTTGCAGGCACACTGCTTTCCCTGTAAGGGTGTTCCCTCCCTGTGCATCAGTGACACGCCCCTGTAAGGCTAACCCAAATAGAAGCTCATGTTACCATCATAAGGATGCCCCATCGTGCTCCTCGCCCTTCAACTCCAATGGTGACATTGATTTTTTTTAAAAAGATTTATCCATTTGAAGGACAAAAGAGAGAGGGAGGGAGGAAGGGAGGGAGGGAGAGAGAGAGAGAGAGAGAGAGCGCAAGAGAGAGAGGCGCACAAGCAGGAGAGGAGCAGAAGCAGAGGCCGAAGGAGAAGCAGACTCCATGCCCATCTCAGGAGCCCGATGTGGGGTTCAATCCCAGGACCTCAGGATCATGACCTAAGCTGAAGGCAGATGCTTAATCCACTGAGCCACCCAGGCGCCCCCAGTGGGGACGTTAAGGGATGTCCTGAACCATCTTTATCAGGGGGTGCAGGGTGAGGCCCTGGTCCAAACCACACCCCCCCAAGGACCCAGTGGACCAGGCCTGTTCTTCCCTGGCCTCTGAGCGACCCTCAGCAAGACCTGGGCTGCAGTGTCTCCCACGCAGCCCAAGGAGCTGGCCCTACAGGAGACCTGAAGCCCCTGGGAGGCACTGGGGCAACAGGCAGGACCAGAGCCCTCAGCCGTGCTGTGTGCAACTCCCTTCCATCCTTACTCTATCCGGGGGACCGGTGGCAGTGACCCTGGTGAAAGTGCAGATGCACCTCCTGGGGAGGCTGAATAGGGAGCGCCTTACCTCCTCCTCTGCCCAGAGCACCACAGGAGGCTGTTTGGCACCTTAGTGTGGCAGCTGGGACTGATGGTGGCTGCTGAAGGTAGCTCATCCTGCATGGCTGGAGGGAGATGAAGGGCATGGAGTACCCATGGCAAAAGCAGAGACTGCAAGCCACGCCCCGGGACACTCTGCTTGCTAGAGGGGGAGCTCAGGTTGAGTTGGGTTGGTAGTGGAGGGCGAACCAGTTTCTCCATCTCCAAGCTTCACTGGGACCCCCTGAGGCTGCCCCAGCTCTCCCTCACCAAACTGGAGTCCTCCTTGTCGCAACTCAGCTACTGCCTCCTCCAGGAAGCCCTCCAGTCCCTGCACGGGTCCCCAGGAAACACAGCCAGCACTGAGGTCCTGGTTACCAGCCAGTTTGGCACACACAGCCAGACGGGGCCCTGGGGACACAAGACAAGCTTATCCCTGTATACCAGGGGCTGCCTTCTTTGGGAGGACAGACCACCACGGACAGGAAGCAGGACGTTCTACCTATGCAAGGCAGTGCCTGGGCGAGGACCACTTCCATCAGTGCCCAAAGCTACAAAAGGCTGGTCATGTCACCCAGACTCAGGCAGCCCCTCATGAGCGTCTAGGACTTCAGCAAGAAGCCACTGTTTTGCCTTTTCTTTCTACGGCTGTTTTTTAAGCAGAATACATATATTATATCACAGAAGCCACACATGCTTCTTGGGATAAAAAAGCTCAAGGTAGACAGAGATATGTAAAATAACAAGTGTCGGTTTCTGTTCCACCACACTTCCCAGGAGACCCCATGGGGCTTGGGGCATGTGCCAGGCCCACCACAGCAGCCTGTAGGCATCTTTTTGTGCCCTGCCCCATGGCTTTGGGGAGAGGCCAGGTGGGTCCCCTGGGCTCTACTCCCTGGGGAAGTCTCTGCCTGAGCTGGGGCCACCATCACCAGGCTGGAGCAGAGAGGGTCTGGCTGGCCTGGTACCACCAAGCCTGCTGGCCCCTGGTCAACCCCACTGGGCCCAGGTGGCCTGTCTATGACATCCTGCCCACATCTAAGGTCTCTCTCTCTGTGTGTGGGGACCCTCAGAAAGGGCTGCAGAGAGGTCAAAGTCAAGCTTCTCAGGATGGCTTTGTGTTCAAGACTTGGCCCAGAACCTGTCATAAAGGTCCAGGTCCTTAGTGACCTGCCACCACCCCTCAGGGAGCCATTCACCATACAGGAAAGCTGTTGGAGGGGGGATGCAGGGGGCTCTGTCACATTCATGTCCTCAGGACTAGTGCCGGCAGCAAGTACCCTCTTCCCGGTAACCTGCTCATCTTCAGACCCAGCTTTCCCTGAAGCTCCACCCAGTTTGCGGGGGACCCGGTCTCCTGACGCTTCCCTGCACCGGCCAGGTGCCCCCCGCACAGGTGGCAAAGGCACAGATCTGGTTTGCCAGAAGCTTCGTGGGTGCCAGGCCTGCACTCAACACCTTTGGGGCCCATTGAATCTTGACAGTGACCCCGAGAGATGGGCACAGTTATTATTCTCACTTGCCCGCAGAAGTTCAGGCGTTCTCTGGTCCTAGATGCCGCCTGTGGCCCGGCTCGGCCATCCATGTGCTCCTGGTGCAGGGCTGTGCCCAGGACATAGTGGGAGCTGGGGTGGCCCCTGCCTGTCTTCCTGCGGCACGCAGACCTACTGGGTCCTGCTAAAAGCATCTTGAACCCTGAGCCCGTCACCTACCTCATGTGCTGAATTCTATTTCGTTCACCACAAAGATGTGCATGTTCATCCTGCCTCAACCCTGTCATTTTTTGCTTCCCTTCTGTTGCCAGGGGCTAAGGGTCCCGCCACCTCGGCCCCTCTCCAGGCCTGTGCCCATCCTGGGCTTCCGCATTCCTGCTTCCCCAGCTGGGATCGAAGTGCCTTTTCTCCCATGTGCAGCGACAGTGACCATGCAGAACGGCAGGTGTGGCAGAGTGGGACTGTGTTCACATAAAGACGGTACAAAGGATCTAGGAGACAATCTGAACTTCGGGAAACACAATCATGTTTTACTAGCTCTGAAAACAATGAAGAACATCCCTTAGCTCAACAAAGCTTGAGCACGTCTGGATTCTGGCGTGGAGTGGATAAGAGGATAATGGGTCGATGTGGGAATTTTACACGACAGCGGAGCAAATGCTGGCCCGTGTGTGCTGTAGGCCGATAACAGAAAAACAAGCTCCAAATTAAACAAATGTGAATGAATTCCTCTTTGAGCAGGCAGAGCAAATATATCAGTAAAAATGGGTACAGAGCAAGTGGCAAGACGCATTAAATCAGAATGAATTCTGACGCGAGGGGCCATGATTCGGGTAGACGGATGTTTCAGGAAATATGGGTAAGAGGCACGTGGCAAAATCATAACTTTGACAGAGTTCCGGTGTCAAGTTCGTGGCTGAAGTGAAAACAAATATTTCACCGAGTATCCATATGAGAGAGGACACAGGGGGAGTTCAGAGGGAGGGCTGTCTGGGAAGAGCGATGGCACATGACTACAGCAAAAAGGGCGTCTGTGAGTGTCTTGAGATGGCTAGGCAGGCTGCCTGCTAAGGTCTGTCCCTGGGCTGCTTCCTCCCCGAGAACCCCTGGCACTGCAGACTGGCCCAAACTTGGGGGCAGTGGTGACCAGCAGGTGACTGTCACATGACTGAATCCACAGATGTCTGGCCCTTTTGGATCCACTTCAGTCTTTGGAGCTGGAGGGCAGGATCCCAGCCCTCTGCCCCCATGCAACCTCCCACCAGGATCTCTGGACGGGGGCGGCCATCCTTCTTTCAAAATGTGCCAGCAGCTATTCCCAGCAAAACTGGTGTCCTAGCGTTGACACAATACCTGTGAAAAACTCAGCTGTTTTATTTATGTTCATATTCAGCTGGCTTCTTGCCGGCCAGCCTAGGGTCTGCAGGCACACTCACGGGTAGATCGACCTCCCTGAGGACCTGGTGCACTCTGATGCTCAGCTCCATCCTGCCTTAGTCCAGAGGTGAGCTGACCGTCTCAGCTACCACTGTGTGCCCTGCTTCTGTGTCCTCTCCCCAGGGCATAGGCTCCCTTAAAGGAAATGCCCTAACTGTGAGCACTTTTTATTTTATAACAATTCACATACTATACAACTCACCCATATCAAGGCAACAACTGAATGGTTTTTAGTATAATTTGCCAGGTTGGGCAAACATCACCGCTGTCGAGTTCTGGAACATTTCATATCTGAAGTCCATACCTATTAGTAGCAACCACTAATTTACGTGCTGTCTCTATACATTTGCCTATTCTGGCTCCTTCGTATAAATAGAACCTCATAACCCATGGCCCCTGTGTCTGGCTTCTTTCACCTCGCATCATGTTTTCTAAGTTCCTCCACATGGGAACATGCATCAGTACTCCATTCCATTTTTATGGCCAAGTAACATGCCACGGTGTGAGCGTGCTGTATTTTGTTTCTCTGCTCACCTTCAGTGGACACTTGGCTTGCTTCCACATTTTGGTTATTGTGCTGCCCGGAGCCGGGATTACTTGTCACTCTCCCCAAGGCTGCTTGCCCCTGGCTGAGCGCTTTGTAGATGCTGTGAAGAAGGTCGAAATTGACTAAAATGAACTGAAACTTACCAGCTTCTTCATCCAGCTGTCCCCTGGAGACTGCAAGTGGTTCCCCAGGCTCCGGAGTCCCAGAATAGTTGCTGAAGACAGTTCAATTATTCATTCAGTGGAGAGATGACTTCCTGGAGGTCCCTACTCCATTTCGCTGTCACCGTCTTCGAATCCTTTGCTTTTGAGCCACAGGCTACAGAATGACGTGAGGTGATGAGCCTGATGTGATCTTCCACCCGCATGAGGCTGGACTGAGTAGCCCTAGGGACTGTTCTGGGTGGCTGGGGTGCTGGTGCCAGGACGGGCCCCACCACTGAGCACCGCCTGACAGTGGGCACTCCATCTATGAGTTTTGCCTGGACCTAGCTTTGACCTTGTCAACTTTGTTTTGGCTTAGGCTCCACTCGTGTTTCCTGAGTCAGAGCAGGAATGGCAATATTGGCCTGGCATGTCGGGGGAGAGATGCATGGGACTGTTAGACGTGGGCTGACCTGGCGTTTCATGTGCTCAATCATTTTGCCAAAAGTATATATGATATGGGTAGTTATGAACTTTCTCCATGGGCAGGGCAGCAACAGGTGTCACAGCTGGTGGTCCCAGCGTACTCCCTTCTCCCTGCTCCTAATATGAGTGTATCAGAGGGAGGTCACGTGACAGGAGCAGATAAAATCCACAGGATTATCCCCCCAATGGGCTGAACAAGTAATGGCTCCTGGTGGGGAGGGTCAGGGTTAGGGTCCGCCCTTCCCACCTTCTCCAGCCCTGAGTGCGCTGGCAGCATGTCACCGATGTTGACTGGTGTGTGCACCTGTCCACGAGGCAGGACTGTGCCTCCTGCTCAGCTGCACTGTTTCTCCTGATGCGCAATGCCTGGGGGGAGGCTGAGGGCTGAGAACCTGGGTCCAGTGTAGTACCTGGGTACGGATGCTCTTGGGAGAACACTGCAGCCTGGGCAGTTGGTCTCCACAACAGAGGAGAGAAGTAGCATCGAAAGGATGTCTGCATGGAAAGCAGGGTTGGGATTCTGGGCAAGGACTGGGTTTGGTCCAAGGTGATTCAGAGGTCAGAGCACGGTCCAGAAGGCAAGTCTCAAACCCATAGCCAGCAGCCTAGAGCC
Source organism: Spilogale gracilis (assembly GCA_004023965.1). Lineage (NCBI taxonomy): Eukaryota > Metazoa > Chordata > Mammalia > Carnivora > Mephitidae > Spilogale > Spilogale gracilis. The sequence goes on from PITA01002928.1 coordinate 26,378, forward strand.
GGGGGTTAAAGTTCCCACATCACATGTGCTCACTCCTTCCTTCATTCAGTAAGGATATATTAAGGAGGCAGTGTGGGGAACACGGCGGTGGCTGGGACTCAGCAGACAGGATCATCAGTGTGAAAATAGAACATTGCATGGAGAATTGGGTGTTATATGCAAACAGTGAATCACGGAACACTACATCAAAAAAATGATGTACTGTATGGTGACTAACATAAAATAATAATAATAATAATAATAATAATAATAATAATAATAATAATAAATTAAATACATAAAAACACAAATAAACAAATAAATAGAAAGTGGTTTACAAATGGAGTCAGGAAGCCAGCAGGAGGAGCTCTCACGCCCAACAGGAAGAGGTCCAGGCTTCTTTAGCTGCTCCCAGCAGGAGGTTTTTTTCCTTCTCCAGAAACGGTGAGCTAAGGAGACTGTCATAACTCAGCCACAAAAGCCACTGTATTTCAGATTCTCTGTTTACCCCAAAGGATTTTTTTGTTTCTCACTCTTCCTTCCAAATTGCCCCGTCCTCTATAAACGAGTATTCTGTTCCTTTGTTTTCCAGACTTGCCTATGGTTTTGGCCCATCTTCCCTGTCCTTAATTGCCATTCTCTGCTATTCCAGAATAAATCCATTCTTGTTGGTAAAATAACGGGAAGTTTGAGGTTTAAAGCCAGCAACTAATGCAAGAAGAGGGAGTTGGGTGTAGCCCAATTGATGCCCAGCTAGGGACGGACATGTGTGCCAAATTGACCCTGAGGAGTAGAAGGGAGGAGGCTGGGGGGCAGGAGGAAGGACAGGTACACAAGAGCAACATGCAAACAGTGGCCTGGAGCTCAAGGAGGGGCGAGGCGGCTGGCAAAATGACCAGCGTGGATGAGAGAGGCATGGTGGGTGTGGCCAGGAGCCTGGCTGCTGATGGTGGGTGAGCCACACGGAACCATGTGGCTTTGTCACGATGGCAGCAGGGAAGCCTTGACGGGTTTTCAAGGGGAGGGAAGATCATCCGCAAAAGGAAGAAGGGGGTCCGGTGGGAAAAGGAAAAAGAGGGAGTCCAGTGGCCACAGCCAGCTGCCAAGGCTGACCTGCTCTTGGTGAGCTAAGTTTCTAAGCTGCTGAAGGGACCCCGAGTTCCTGCCTCTAGGCCTTGACTCATGTCTTTTTTGTCTCTCCCTTTTTCCTCTTTAACCCCAACAATAGCAAGGGCGGGCAGAAAAATCATGACTGCTTCAGGAAGCCTCCCTCAACCTAGAGCAGTGGTGATGGTGTCCCCCAGGGAACATTAGTAAGGTCTGGGGGAGGGAGGCTACAGGCATGAGGGGGGTAGAGGCCACTGATAAACA
>PITA01002928.1:27827-82753 GCA_004023965.1 Spilogale gracilis
GAAGGGGGGGCCGCAAAGTCCGGGTGAGATGGAGGGGGGGCCGAGGCGTGAGCGATAGGGAAGAGGGTGATATGGCTGGTAGTCAAGGCAGGTCCCTCCCAGGAGATACCTGGAGCCCACGAGTCTGGAAGGAAGGGCACCAGAGGCAGAGGGGCAGAGAGTGAGTGGAAAGGCTTTTAGGAATGAAGGGAGGCCGGCGGGAGGTGGCAAAGCAGATGGCTTTGAGGTCAGCCCTAAGGGCAGCAGCACTGAGGGCCTGAAGCGGAGGTTGGGGTTAGGAAGCGTGGGGGCTGCAGGGGTTCCCAGGGGAACCTGGAGGTCCGTGCCTGTGCGTTGGGTGGGCATCAGGACTGGGAAGACGGAGAGAAAGGAACTGCTCAAGCCCCTAAGGAGCCCCCTTCCTTTCCCGCCATAGGCCTGGGAAAGAGGAAGGACGGCTTCCCAAAGGCCCCCGTGCAGGAATCGCGGCCCCGCCTTCCGGTCCCGCTGGCTTCTACTCTCCCCCGGCCTCAGCGGAGATGCCCGGGTGTGCAGCTGTGCGACAGCGCTGACGCGCGGGCTCCGGACCCGCCCGGCCAGCCCTAGGGACCTGGAAAATCCAGGGGGAAATCGCACTCCTAGTTGCGTATCCAGTCCCGGCAGGCGCGGAGTCTCCTAGGGGAAAGATGGAACCGGAGATAAGCAGCCGAGGCGACAGGGTCTCTTTCGGGGATGTGGCCACACGTTGAGAAGTAAGGTTTCAGGCGCGCTTGGTGCCGCTGGGTGGCCGAGGCTGCCGCAGAACGCACTCCACTCGGGAACTCGCAGAGGTCTGGCCTCCTTGGTAGGGGGCGCGGCTCGGAGAGCGGGGCAGGGCCTCCCCAGCGGAGGGCAAGGGTCCTAAGGCGGGGCGGGGCGAGGCGAGGGAGGCCGCCGGGGGCCCTGGGCGCGATTTTCCTAGCAGGGCCTGGGGGCCTGCGGCTGGGCGGGGCCTCACTAGGAGTGGGCGCGACTCGGAGCGTGGGGCGGGCTTTCCCTGACCGGGAGGCTGGATTCTAGCCCGGGGCGGGGCCTTCCAAGGAGAGGTCGCGGCTCAGGGTCTCCCTACCGGACGGTCCGGCTCAAGGGCGCGGGGCGGAGTCTCCCGAGGAGAGGACGAGGCTTAAGGGTGCGGAGCGCGGTTTCTCGGGACCGAAGGCGCGGGCCCTGCGGCGAGGCGGTAGTTGACTAGAATACCGGACGCGAGGTAAGGGGCGGGGTCTCCCGACGAGAAGGCGTGGCTCAGGGCGTGGGCGGGGTCTACGGAGGGGGCGTGGCTCAGGATGGGGGCGCGCGTCCTAGGGCAGCGGGGTGTTCGGAGGAGAGGGCGCGGCCGAGCGCGGGGCGGGGCCGGCGGGGAGTTCATAAGCGGTCGGGGAGCGTGCGGACGCCCCGCCATGGCTCTGAGGCGCCTCGTTTCTGCGTTGTGCCCCAGCAGTCCCCGCCTCGCCCTGCTGTCCACCGCGCCGGGGGCTCGCGAGCAGACTGCCGCAGGCCGGGAGGCCGGGTCAGGATGCGGGGCGGTCGAGACCGCGCGGCCCCCGGTGCGGGTCGTGGACTTCGGTAACACTGAAGAGGCGTACCGCAGCCGGCGCAGCTGGGAACTGGTGCGCGGCTTGCTGGTGCTGCGCCTGTGCGCCTCGCCCGCGCTGCTGGCGCGCCACGAGCAGGTGGGTGGGTGGGCGGGCGGGCGGGCGGGTGGGTAGGTGCGCCTCGCGGCGCGCAAGTAGGGACACGCGCCGGATCCTCTGTGTTCCTGGAAACTTCATGACGTTTTCCCGTAAAGCGGGGGCCCCTTGAGTATCGCTTGTGGCCGGAAAGTCAGGAAGGAGGGTGTTTCCTGCGTTCCCTTTTGGACCTCGTGAATTTTCCTATATGTCCACAGTTAACTAAGGACAAACAGCAGTTTCTGAACTTTTAAGCTATATGCTGCTTGCACTAATGCAAAGTTATCACCTGAAATTTAAATGGAGTGTCTTCCATGTTGCCCAAAGGGAAGTCTTGGTGGTGTTGAAGGTTTCATGGCCTGGGAACCCCGAGTTCTCAGAAGATGTGACTCAGGAGCCATTCGGGGCAGTGTTGGGGAAAATGGGAAGTCACCCGAACTACAACTTTTCTTACTTCAACATAGTGACTTGTGAAAAGTGTGAGGTCTTTGGGGAAGTGAAAAGTAGAACACCGTCTCAGCCAATGTCAGTCTGGATGTATGGAAAAGACAGTTTTTCAAGGTGATCCTGGGAACAGTTTGCAAGGGTGCAGTTGTTGGTGCTAAGGGTCTGGAAGGCTCTTCATGGGGGTGGGTGTTGATTTCTCAAGTGAGGCTGTGCTAAGTGTGTGGTACTGCCTACCTTGGCCCCTGGTGGAGGCTGCGGAGGCTGGACCAGAGAAGAGCACCAAGCCACACTTTAGGCTTAGGTGAAGGGGAAACCACGGTGAGGTGAGGGTACAGGCCACAAAGTCAGAATCTGGTGGGTTCCAGGGCACAGTGAGGTCAGTGGAGTGTTGGACTGGGTCTCTCTGGAAGTTTTACTCAGATGCAACCTAGAAGTGGTGGTGGTAGGAGCGGAGGGGGAATGTGGAGGAGGAAGGGGTAGAACTAGAGATGCGGAGGCTTCCAGAAAGCCATCTGTGTTTGTGGTAGACATGGGTGCCCTGTGGCAAATTGGTGGCTATGGAGTGGCCAGGCCAGCTGACGAGGTGGGTGGAAAGAGGCTCTCACGGGTCCAGGAGCCTGGTGGGGGATGAAGGCGATGAGAACCCTTTGGGGCGCATCAGTGTCTGCAGGGCAGCCCGAAAGGAGCAGCAGGTTCTGGGGTTGCAGTGGTCAGGAGGGAGGAGGCAGCTGGGATTCCGGAACGAGTAGGGGACGGAATGGCTGGCCGTGAGGTCTCTGTGGAGGGCAAGGGCAGGGACGTGGCTCCTGCAGTTGGGGCAGCAGGGACTGCGGGGCATGGGGCAGGAGTGCAGGAGCCCCGGCTGCCGCCATGTGGCTAAAAGGAAGGGAGTGAAGGCCTGGAGCCATCCAGGCCATATTTCTCCCATCTCAGCACTGAGCTTTCTTCCTTTGGGTCAAAGCCAGTGGAGAAGCTAGCAGAGCTGGAGACTGTCGGGTACTGTGGGTAACCACTGTCGCGGTGCCAGAAAGTGCTGGAGTGCAGGGACCACTGGAGGCATGGCAAGGCTTCTCCCAGGCCTCCCTCCTGTCCCACCTGTGCCTTGGGGGGATGCCATCAGGAAGCCCACTAAGGGTGCTGTGTGTGCCCCCTGTGGGACCTGTTCCACCACAGCGTTGCTAGTGGTCACACTGGTGTCCGTGGCCGTGGTGCCTGGCATTGGAGGAAATGAGGCAAAGGCCAGCTACGGGGTTGTGGGCTTCTCAGCAGAACCAGTACTTATCTTGTCCTCTGGCCTGGGGGGGAAATTCCTCCTGCTGAGCAGCTCCGGTCTGTGCAGCACCTGCAGGGAAGTGGGGGTCATCAAATCTCTTCCCAGGGAGTATCAGCCTGAAGGAGCCCTGTTTGAGCTGCTCATATGGTTCGTTTTGGGACCCAGTAGGGTCCCTTGCTTGCCAGGAGATAAGGGTTTAGAAAACTCAGGTCTTCCACGGCAGAGGCCCCTGTCCTTGGGTGTAAGCCAGTGCAGAAGAGGGTAACAGAAGAGGAAGGGGACAGGATGGATGGTGGTGGTGGCCTTGGGGGACAGGGAGGAGAGAGAACTGGCGTTAGCCCTTGCTGCTCTGCACATCTGTGTTTGAGTCTCTCACAGTGAAAACGAGCACACGTGTTCCTGCAGCAAGTTTTAAACCCACGAAGGGTGTCCCCACCTGGAGAAGAGTGGGGGCTGCCTTCCTCTCAGGCTGTGCCACCCAGGGGTTCACCTGATGCCAGGGTGCTTTTTAAGGGGTGGCTCTGCTCTGATTTAGCTTTGGACTTGCCAACCCTGCCCCATGTGCTTCCGTAGCCCTCTGTGATGGGCTGGCTTCCTTTTGCCAGAGTGAGAGGGCGAGTGACTTGTTCGGTGACCTGGGCAACCTTCCGGGCCATTCCCTTTTAGCCCTGCCTCCCCTTGGAGAGCTGGTCAGTGCCAAGTGCAGGGTGGGGTGGAGGGGGGTATGGGAGGTCAGCTCAGGGCTCCCCTGGGCCAAATTCCAGCGTCTGCCTCGCTCTTGCTTCTTTGATTAGCATTGGCTGTGGCTGCCTGCCTGCTTCACTAGCGGAGTTGAGTAGTGAAGGAGTGATGACCACCACCTTGCGGCTCACACAGGCCGTGTTATTTACCATGTGGCCCTGGACAGGAAAGTGGGCTGGCCCCAAGTAGACAGCTGGCCCGTTTCTATAAGGGGGTGGTTCAGTCTGGACACTTCTCAGGGCTGAAACGCACCAGACCTAGGTGATGGTCCTCAGGCATCCGGTTCCGCCCCGCCTACCACCAGGTGATCTTTGATATAATCGAGGCCCGGCTTTGCGTCTGGTGAGGCTAGTCTCGCCGGTGGATTCCCTGACAGCTGGCCTGGGCTGTGTGGGGCCAAGGCAGCCTGCCCCATTCTCTGTAGTCGGTCTTTCATTTTCCCTTACTCATTCTTTATAAAAACAATGAGATGCAACGGAACGAGGTGCTGCTGGGAGGCTGTGGCGAGGCAGAGGGGATGGCCCGGAGACTCAGGTTTGTTCCTGAGGGGTCTCCACCAAGCACCAACCTGTGAATCCAGGCATATCGGCATATCTCCCTTCTGGCCAGCGTGTGGCTGCTCAGGATTAGTTTGGGGATGAAGGTGTTTGATTGGCTCATACTTCTGCTTAGATAAGAGAGTGCTCCCTGAAGCCCTGATCGCAAGAAGTGTTACTCACAAAAGGGGTTCTGTTATCTATCCATTTGGTTTGGCAGACCTCAGGCTTTTTCTGTCTCGGAGCTAAGTGTGGGGGAGAGTGGACACACGGGAATTCCCAGACAGGTGGCAGATGTGCCCTCTCATCAGCCTCCCCTTGCAGCCTCAGAGGACTCTGCTGTCCTCATTCCTTCCTGCCCTGGCTGTCCCAGCACAGGGCCTCCGTGCCTCCTCCGTGCCTTGGCAAGCCCCCCTCTCTGGATCTAAGTTAGCAAACCTCTCCCACCCATCACGCCTTCACCCCTGTTCTGAATCACTCTGTGGAGGTGCCTTGTTTTTTTTGAGGTCTCTCCGCCACTGGAATGTAAGGTCCTTATCTGTTTTGTTTAGCCTACCGGGCACAGAGCAGCGGCTTGGGACCTGGAACGATGATGGCAGAAATTGGGGATGTGGCAAAATGCGGTTAGAGGATAAAGCTGAGTGGTTTATGGGGCAGCTGTCTTCCTCAGGGTCACGTCCACTCAAGCTGTGGGTTCGCGTGACCCTGGATGACGGTACTGAGTCCCCACTGGTCCTACAGTGGGCTCTCATCTCCCAGACTCTGTAGACGCTCACGTGGCTTATGGTTAGCCGAGGGCCTTGCTCCAGCTGAAGTTAGACTCCTTCTGCATTCAGCCTGCGTTCGTCTGCTCAGCAACCACTGGAGGGCCGGACCCTTGCCAGGCACTGTTTTAGGGACTTGGAATAAGCAGTGAACAAAACATTGAAAAATCTGGGTGCTCGCCAGCTAGGAAGTTGTACCAAATCCTCCTCCTACCTGGCATAACCACTGAAGGATGGATACAGAGAATGTTATGATGAACGTGCCTACTGCTGTTCCCAAAGAGACCTGCTATTCATTTCTTTATCCATCGAGTGGTGGTCAGGCACCTGCTGGGTGCTGCTGGGGTCACCTGTGAGTGTGCAGGGCAGGGAGGTGAGTGGCTGTTGGTGGGGTTGGGGGGACACTGGAACCTCTGCCCTCGGACCTCTGCCCTCCAGGAGGAGTGGGTTGACAGGAGCTACCGGCTGAGAAGCAAGCTGCTGCCAGTGGTGTCCACTTAAACCAAGGCCGGGAGTCAAGTGTGGCTCTGGGGAGAGCGTGTCTCTTATGATTGGAGCGAAGGGGGTGGGGGGAGCAAGGGTGTCCTGCTGGGGACCGGGGAGGCTGGGCAGCCAAGACAGCCCTTTCCGTCTGCCTTTCAGCTGCTCCATCTTGCCAGGAGACTTCTGGGGCAAAGGCTGTTCGAAAAGCTGATGAAGATGACCTTCTACGGGCAGTTTGTGGCCGGCGAGGACCAGGAGTCCATCCGGCCCCTGATCCAGCACAATAAGGCATTCGGAGTGAGCTCCATCCTGGACTACGGGGTGGAGGAGGATCTGAGCCCTGAGGAGGCTGAGCGCAAGGAGATGGAGTAAGGCCCACCTGGGCATCTGGTCCCAACCCTGAAGCGTCCTGGGGCCAGCTGGGGCTGGGCTGGGAGGAGGCCCCCAAGGCTGGGAAACCTGCTTCCTGCGGCCTTCCTGGGTCTGCCTGGGGTCCTTGCAGTTTTGCTCTGTGAGAATGACAGCTCTGGGCTTTCACAAAAGGGCCTTGTGGACACAGGACTGGAGGAGGGGCAGGGACTGGGGACGGCAAACTGCAGTCCAGGGCCTGGTGGGGTCCCCCTGCCTGATTTTGTGTGGTCTGCAAGCTGAGATTGGGTGTTACCGTTTTCAAATGGTTGAAACAAAGCAAGAGTAATATTTTGTGTTCCAGGAAAAGTATATGAAATTCAAGTCACCTTCGCTCTAGAGGGGCAGGGTTGAGTAGCTGTGATGGGTGCCATACGGCCCACAAGGCTGAAGATAGATGCTCCACGAGTGTTTACAAAAGATGTTTGTTGACATGGCAGGTGCCCTGGCTTCGTGTTGTGCTAAAGCATCTCTTCAGAGGGCATTCTAACCTGCTGCACAGGGTCCCACTGCCTCACCCTCGTCTGCCTCCTTTTTTTTTTTTTTCTTTTAAATTTTCTTTTATTTCTTAATATTCTTTTATTTCATTTTTAAAGATTTTATTTATTTATTTGACAGAGAGTGAGCACAAGCAAGGGGAGCAGTGGGCAGAGGCAGAGGGAAAGGGAGAAGCAGGCTTCCCGCTGAGCAGGGAGCCCAATGTGCGGCTCCATCCCAGGACCCTGGGATTGTGAAGGCTGACGCTTAACCATCTGGGCCACCCAGGCACCCCTCCTGGGAGGGCTTTCTAATCAGCAGGTGGGCTCTGCCTGGTGAGTGTGGAGCCTGCCAGGCCTGGTGCACACCCATGGGTTCCAGAAGGGAACAGCCGGGAGCAATGCGACAGGCTGGCCTAGGGTCTCCTCCTGAGGTCACCAACTTGCTGCAGGACCTGTTCTCTGGGCTGTGAGCCTGGGGACAGACGGGTACCTCCCTGACCTACCCTTCTGGGCCGCATAACAGAATTAGAGAACGAGGCCACTCTCTGCTTCCCGGAGAGGTGACCGCACAGGAGATCCAGGCCGGATCAGCCCTTTCTCTTTGCAAAATGCCCGATTCTTGTGCTGGTAACCTGCACGCCTCCATGCCAGGCCTTTGCTTGCATTTGGGGCCCTTCTTTCTGACAGCAGCTGTGCCTGACCACGTGAGGCTTGGGACAAGCCTGCTGAGTAACCTGCCCTGTCTCAGGCTGGGGTGTTTGCTCTGGCCTGGGGACAAGAGAGGAGGGGAGGAAGGAGAAAGGCATCACATGAGCCTCCTGCTCTGGGAACGGAATGTCCAAGCCAAGCAGCAGCAGCAGCAGCAGCAGCAGCAGCGGATTGGCCTGGGGAGTCCAGCCCCTGCCCAGCCATTTGCTGTCTTGCAGGCGGGGTTCTCCAGCTTGGCACCCCTCTGTATAGCCCTTGCGGGGCTGCACCTTCAGTGGGGCTGCCTGTTGAATGGCAAATGAGCTCTCGGCCCCTGCTGTGTCTGGGTTGCAGGCTGAATGGTTTCACAGTGGGATTTTTCTCCCTGTGGTAGGAAGACTCCTTTCCCAGATCTGGCTGGCTGTTCTGCGGGTGTGTGTGTGTGTGTGTGTGTGTGCGCGCGCGTGCATGTGCAGGGGAACATGGGAAGAGTGGCCTTGCCCTGTCATGGGGCCAAGGAGTCTGCCGCCCAGGGCCACCATGATGTTTGTGCCTCTGATGCTGCAAGGAGCCCTGCTTGGTGGGCTTTGGAATGTGAGTGTGGCTGCCTGGCTTCCTGGGTGCTCTTGGTCAGGGATGGCTCCAAGCCGTGCAGCCCCCATCCATATAACCCCCATGCAGAGACCTGCTTCTGTGCCCTGGGGGGTAGGGGGCAGAGGTCTCTCCTGCTAATCCTGTCATGAGGGCCATGGACCCTGCTCTGGGGGGTGCTATAGAGGCCCCCAGCCCAAATTAAGGCTGTAGGAGTAGAGAGGGAAGGGAAGAGAGGGTGCCACTGGTGGGGCCTGCCTTGGGTGAAGCTGTGTGGGGCACAGAGAGGACAGAGGGGTCTGAATGCACAAGGGCGCCCAGCAGGCCTCCTGAGGATCTGAGTAGGGGACCCAGGAAGGGTTCCCTGGGGTAGGAAGCAGGAGGTGGGAGGCTGCAGGTGCTGAATGAAGAGAGTAGTCATCTAGGGCTGGGGTGGGGAGGTGTTTCCCAGAACACCTGGTAGAAGGCAGAGGCGGGGACCCTGACTCTAGGAGAAGAGCCTCACAGGATCTCACCAGCAGGCTGAGTTGTGGGGATAAGGGGCTAGAGTCACTCCCGAGGACTGGCTGTGAGAAGGACATGCAGGGACAGTGTGGGCCGCAGGTGCGTGTGTCTTGGCTCTGCGGACCCAGGGCTGGCTGGTGGTAGAGCCCCAGGGTGGCGGCGGCTCCTCGGGACTGGTGGTGGTCAGTGCACGGAGGACTTGGGTGGGGCCTGGAGTCAGGGCCTTGGTGGGGGAGGCAGGGAGGTAGGCGTGCAGAGGGGAAGGAGCCGCATTGACTTCTCTGCACTTCGCTCCCTCCTGCCACCTGCATTTCCCCAAGAGAGAGCCAGCAAGAGCTATCCTCACTTCCTGCTTCTTTCTAAAAGGCTTCCAGCCAACACATCCCCCAGTGCAGCGAGCTGAGCTTGGAGGCAGCCAAGGGGATGGCTGGGGCCTTCCTATCTCCCGTCCCCCTGGGCCGCTGGTGTTCACCCTCCTCTGTCCTCTGCCCCTGAGCACGCTTTCTTCCCTCTTCCACATCCTGGGCTTTGCGAGTGTGTGTGCATGTGTATGTGTGTGCACACGTGCAAACAGGGTACTTCCTTTCCCCGCCAGTGACATGACCCTCTTTCCCCTCCTCCGTGCCTGGCAGCTGCCATCTTTGTCTTCTCGTGACCCCTCCATCAGGCCTGGTTGAGAGTGTGGCCCTGATCCTTGCTTGGTGCCATCAGCTTGGGGACAGCCTGCTGCCCCCAGAGTACATGACAGTGAGGCCAGCTGGTTCCCCTGCTCAGTCCATTGCTAAAATGCTTCCTGTCTGGTCTGTACTCAGGAGGTTCAGGGATGGAAACAGCCGCAGCCTCTGCTTTCCTGCCGCTGGGCCTGCCGGGCCATGAGGAAGGGAGTGGCCGGTGTTCTGGTGTTCTGGGACTTGGAGGGTGGGCAGGCCAGTGCCGCATCACTGGGAGCCTTTTAGATAAGGATCTCCCCCGTGTGATTGCAGGGGAATGCGGCCCTGCCTAGAAAGCAGGAACCTAGGAGAGAAATACTCTCGTGTGGTTACGAAGCAGGCCTGAGTACCCAGCAGCGGCCGAGACCCATGGCTTCGTGTAGACGGTGGGGTCCCAGTCGGGCTTCTGCCTGTACCTCCTGGGCCACCACCTGGGAGCTCCTTGTTCCCAGTGGGGATGCTGGTGTGTGGGGCCCCACCTCTCCCTCATGTTACAGAGTCAAATATTGTCACGCCGTGACAGCCCACCCTCTTCTCGTCTGTACATCAAGCAGGTGTGTCTAGCGGGCGTGAAGTGTCCCCCAGGCCCAGGCTGGGCCCTTGTGGGTTGTGCAGCGGGATTTGGAGGCCCCCAGTACCTGGGGACCCTGGCCCAGCTACTAGGATTCCCGGGTCAGAACCTGGGCATCCTGGCTCAGAGTCACGTAAGAGCCAGGGTCCAAAGGGAGGGCTCCCTGGAGGGTGGGCAGCAGCCCCCGAGGTGCTGGAGGCGCAGGGAGGTCACAAGTTGCCTGGGTTGGCTCTTTGCCTCCCCTGGAGGCTGCTGCGGGTAGTTACCGCTCAGCAGCCACGCTGGTTTCAGCTCTGTCTGTGGGGGCGGGGCGGGAGTCGCTCTCCTTTTCCTGTGAAGTGTGCGTGGAACCTCAGGGACCCCAGGGGTCTGAGCCTTTGCGAGGTCACTGGATAGCCACCGAGCTTTGGCTGAGTTCTTTCTGTGGGGACTAACTTAAGAGGCTTTAAATACAGTCACATGACAGATGAAGCCCCTTGAATGCCACCCCCAGGCCTGGGGGAGAATGATGGTGGGCAGACCTTTCCTCTGAGTAGGCTTAGCCGGGACATTCGCTGTCCCGGACAGCAGGACTGCTGAGAGGAGGGCCAGCGTCCCCTGAGATCCTGGCAGGGGTCCAGGGTCAGTGTGCCGCAGGGTGGAGGAGGCCTGACACCACCTGTGAGGGACTGTAGAGAGGCCAGGTGGCTGGGCTGAGCCCGGTGCGGGGCAGAGGAGCTGTGGTCTCAGGCTGGCCTCTGTCCTGTCTTCGTGAGGACCAGGGTGGTATTCAGGTATGATAGGAGGGCTTGCATTTTAAAAGGACAATTCTGGTTGTTGCTTGGAAGGTATGCCTGAGGGGGCTGGGGGCTGGCAAGCAATGGCTGGAGGGGGAGCTAGCTGTGGGCCTGCCCCGGGCTGGGGCTCCTGGTGGTGGGAGGTGCCTGGATGTAGGGGGCATAGAGCAGAGCTGGGAATTCTTTGCACTGGTGGTTGCCGAGGTCCGTTCCCTGTGAGGCCCGAGCAGCCGTGAGGCTCCGTCTTTCCTTCAGAAGGAACGCCTTGGCCCCTGGCTTGCTTTAAACTCCTGTTCCTTGCTTTGGGCTAATCTTACTCTCTCCTCACCTACCCAGTAGGAATGTGAGGCCTCTCCAGGGTATAGAGCTTTGTAGGCTGGGTGGCTCTTACAGGCTGCTGCCCCACCCCGCTCAGGGCTAACCCAGCCCTTCTGCAGCCCTCCTCGTCCTCGTCAGGTCAGGTTCAGGGCTCAGACGCTGGCTTCCTCTCACCCCCACCCGCCCAGAGGGAACCCATGCTTGTCACTTGCAGCCAGAGGTGACGTGACCCACCCTCACCCTCTTCTTCCTTCCCACAGGTCCTGTGTGTCAGCTGTAGAGAGGGAGGGCAGCGGTGAGTAAGAGGAGGCTATTCCGGAACAAATACTCTTTCTACCTGTCCACCCCTCCCCAACCCCTCCTTGGGAGACCTTGGTTCAAGGGCACAGGCCAGACTTGGGCTAAGGCTCCTCCCTGTGCTGGGGAGCCAGTCCCGAGGGCAGGGGCTGGGGGCCATCAGCAGGTCTTGCTGGATGCTCGGAAGGCCTTGTGTTTGCCTAGCCTGTGTGTGCTCAGGCCATGTGCCTGCCCCTCCAGGTCCCAGTAAGAGGGAGAAGCAGTACCAGGCCCACCGAGCCTTTGGAGACCGCAGGGACGGGGTCATCAGTGCCCGCACCTACTTCTATGCCAATGAAGCCAAGTGCGACAGCCACATGGAGACATTCTTGCGCTGCATCGAGGCTGCAGGTGGGGCCCCGCTCTCTGCTGGCTGTACACCTGTCAGGGAGGGCTGACCCCTCTGTGTGGAGGTGCTGATGGCTGAAAGTGAGGCCAGGCTGGAGCACTTGCGGGGGGGACTCCTCCCCACCCGGCGTCTGGGTGAAGTGCTCGCCAAAGGAGGCGAGTCAGATGGGCCTCCCTCAGTACCTTCTGAGTGCTGGAGGAGGGGGAGTGAGTAGTGCTCAGAGGAGAACCCTAAGACACGCTCCCCCATCCTTGCTGTGGCAGCCTGGGGTGCCGGTGGCATCAGAGAGGACCTGAGGCGGGGACAGAATGGCCCTGTCTTGTCAGCCTCTTTGTCCAGTGGTTCAGGGATCCAAACCCCCCCAAGTCGCCTGTCCCCCACCTGCGAGGTGGGGCGCCCCTGTGTATTTATGGGCTCAGTAGGAACACCGTCCTTCTGCCCGTAAGTGGTTAGCCAGCCAGCCCAGGATACATGGCGACTTGGTAGGCTCTCCCCTCCTGTTCAAGGCGGAGGGCTGGGGCGGGGTGGCTGGCAGGGGCCCCTGGTGTCTCCCACCGTAGCCTGAGCTGGGCAAGCTGCCACTAGGGCTGCTTCCAGGGAGGGTAAGAAGGCCTGAGCAGGAAGCGCGGCTGCGGCGGGCATGGCTGCGGCCCCTACAAGGGCCGGGTGGGGAAGAGGGTAGCGATCTGCTGGGGACACGGCACTGTCAGGAGTCTGGCCACTGGATCGGTCAGGGCTCCGTGGTGGTCTTGGGGCCCATCTGGAAGGGATGTATGTGGCAGGTGATTGGTAGGAAGAGGGCCCTGCCAGCCATTTGCAGTCCATCCTCTGTTGAGAGATGTCTAACTCTTGAGTGGCACGGATTCTGGGCCCAGGCTCCTGGTCCTCCTCATCCCCGTCTGGAGCTCTAATGGTTCTTCCTGTGGCTTCTGACAGGCAGAGCCAGTGAGGACGGCTTCTCAGCCATTAAGCTCACTGCGCTGGGGAGACCTCAGTTTCTGGTAAGTGCCAGAAACTTCCACCTGCAGAGTTTGTAAGAACTTGGGGGTGCTGGGAGCCGGGTACACAGGCGGGGCCAGGAGGGGCCCCAGGGGCTCTGCGGGGGTCCTGGGGGCGGGAGGCTGGGCCTGAGCCCAAGATGGCAGCTCAAGCCTGTGCTCCTAGCTGCAGTTCTCAGATGTACTGACCAAGTGGAGACGATTCTTTCACCAAATGGCTGCAGAGCAGGGGAGGGCTGGTCTGGCTGCCATGGATACCAAGTTGGAGGTGGCCGCGTTACAGGTGGGACAGCCTTGCCCTGGTGGGTATGAGTGGGTGGGCACTGTGCAGGCTCGGGGGCGGGGGGAGCCCTGCCTGGGAAGAAGTGGCCAGGTGGTGTTCGAGGTGGGTTCCCAGAGGCCTCTAGTGCCCCCCTCCCACGTCTGCAGCAGCAGCAACTGGGGCTGCTGGGAAGGAATCGGAACAGAGGCTGAGGACGTGAGCTGGGTGGGAGGGTTCGGGGAGGAGGGTTCGTCCTTCAGGTGGCCGGGCACTGCAGACCTGTGGGCCCGGGGAGGGGCACCAGGGACGGGAGGGATGCACCTGTGTGTGAGGCAGAAACACCCAAACTGTATCCTCCTCGCACTAATGGTGTAATAAAGTCAAAAGAGCAACACAGATGTGCGGGGGTGGAGAGGGCAGGAAATGCTGGCGAACGGGGCTGGGGCAGGTTCATGGGCCTGGCAACTTCTTACTTCTCAAGGAGAGCGTGGCCAAGATGGGCATCGCATCCAGGACAGAGATTGAGAACTGGTTCACTACGGAGACCCTGGGCGTGTCTGGGTAAGAGTGGCCCCCGAGCCGGGAATTCGGGACTGTCTGCCCTGATTCAGCCACGGTTCCAGCAGCGCCCCAGCGGCTTCTCCCAGTCCTGGTTGCCCTCCTGGAGTCCACGGGGTGGGCCTGCAGCTCGCCCGGGACTAGTCCAGACTGTAGCCGGGTAGGAGCGCCCCTGAACTGGCCAGACTCTTCACAGAATTATTTGGGTCCTCATACGGGTGTCATACTCAGCCTTCCCCGGGACCCACAGAGCAGGCCAGCAGAGGGTTGAGGCAGCTGAGATCCTGGAGGGGCGCACACCTCACCCGGAGGTTTCTGGAGGCTGAGACGTGTGGCGTCTGCCTCCTTCCTGGCCTCCGTGTTCGGCTCTCCCCAGCCTGTCGCGGCCTGTGGTGGTCTCGGGGCTCAACCCTGGGTTTTTAATAGCTGCTGCCGCCCCAGCGCAAGAAGGTTCTTGTTTTGGTTTCCATTTTGTAAACAGAGGGCAGTGTTAACATTTTATCTGTCTTTTTAAAACTGAACACTGAGGTGGGTTTTTGTGGAGGGGGTTGGGCTTGGGGTGCTCTTTCCAGGCATGGGCTGGTTTGGGGACTGGGCCCCCCAACAGGTCCTGGCCCCCCTGTGCTGATGCAGCCTCTCCCACAGCACCCTGGACCTGTTGGACTGGAGCAGCCTCATTGACAGCAGGACCGAGCTCTCCAAGCACCTGGTGGTCCCTAACATGCAGGTGACCACCCCTCACCCCTGAGCCCCGTCTCACAGGGGTGCAGGGCTGACAAGGGAAATGTCCCCTGTCCCTTACCCTGGGGTAGCAGCAGGGACCCAGCTGGCTGAGACCAGTGTCCTTCCTGGCTACATAACACCCGTGTGGTCCAGAGGAAGAGGACAGATTCCCGAGTGCCCCGCAGAGGGGGCAAGAGACCCACGTCAGCAGTCCTTGCGCGCTGGGTCGCCCCGTAACTCAGTGGCTGGAAATGGCGGTAATCCTGTTATCCCCCATTGCAGTCCTGGACTGACCGGCTGGACAGTTCTGTCTCAGGGTTTCCCTTGCGGTTGTTCTCGGAGGGCGGTGGGAGCTGGGGTCATTGTGGAGGGGCCCCCCTCACATGGCCAGTGGTGGCTGCATTCCCAGGGTGACCTGGAGAGCCAGGCGGAAGCACTGTCACCTTTTCCAGCCTCACCTCAGATGTCCCGTAGCGTCGCTCGTGCCCAGTCGTGTGCATGAGAAGCAAGTCACCAGGCCAGCCTCGTTCTCCCCGGGGAATGAGCACCCCCTTCCCTGCCCATCCTGCCTGTGGGAGGTGCCAGGGCTTTGCAGCCTCAAGCTGAATATAAAGCAGCCACAGAAGCCTCTTGGGAAAACGTCCTGCAAATGGTGCCTTCCACAAGCATCTGACCCTAGCCTCCGGGGGGCCCGGCCCCCAAACCGAGACTCCAAGGACCAGCAGAGGGGCCCCACCAGGGGTGCCCTGGGCGGTGTTGGTGGGCATGTGGGGCTAGCAGAGGCCCAGGCCCCGGGAGGCTCCAGTTAGGTGCCCCCTGCTGCTGCATACCAGCCCTCTGCTGACCTGTGGGCTCCCCGAAAGCCAGCACCTGGGGGGGGTGCCTCTGTCCCCGCTGCTGTGCCGTCAGTCTCCTGCCGGCTGTCCCTGTCTGTCCGAAGCCACCGTTCTTCCTCCGAGCCCTCTCCTTGCTAGGGGCCAAACCCTTCTGGGTGACTGGATGGTCATGGGTTACTCCTTACCGTTGTAAGGGGTTGCAGGGGGAGTGGTGGCCTTGAGAGGTGTGGGCTTGGAGCCCTGCTGTGGCCTGACTCCCTGCTGCCACAGACGGGACAGCTGGAGCCTCTGTTGTCACGGTTCACCGCAGAGGAAGAGCTGCAGATGACCAGGATGCTGCAGAGGATGGACGTCCTGGCCAAGGTCGAGGACCCTGGGAGGGTGGGGGGGGCACCTGTCTCACCTGACCCCAGTCGAACCCTCCGTCGCACCCCTGCACCTCTTAGAAAGCCACCGAGATGGGCGTACGGCTGATGATAGACGCCGAGCAGACCTACTTCCAGCCGGCCATCAGCCGCCTGACTCTGGCAATGCAGCGCAAGTTCAACACGGGCACGCCACTCATCTTCAACACGTACCAGTGCTACCTCAAGGTACAGCCCCGCTCGCCCCCAGCTGGGGGGGGGGATCCTCGTCTAAGTCCCGTGCTGGCATCGGGAGAGGCTTCTACCCGAGCGTGACTGACTCTGAGCAGGAAGAAAGACCCTGGACCCTATCCCCAGCTGTGTACTGGCCTGTTCTCTGGGCCTCGGATCCCAGATGGGGAGGGGAAGAGGAAGAGGAAGGTGAAGGAGCCTTTTTACCACCTGCTTCATGTGCCTTAAGGCCCACAATTTGAAGGCCTCAAGAGTCACTGATTTTTCCTGCCATTTTTTTAGTTTGGGTCCCCTTGGATCAGGTGAAGGCTCTGGTCCCCTCCCCACGGAAATACTTGCTCAGAGTTTTGCATGGACCTCAGGGAGCCCGGGGCACTTGTGGGTGGGATTGCTGAGCACAAACCTGGCCTGGGCTGCTCTGGGACTGGGCAGGTATTTGGAAGACATGGCGTGGGATGAGTGGTCGTTCAAGGCTCTGGGGGATGGGGAATGTGGGTGGATGGGGGGTCCAGGCAGGTGCCCATAGCGTGCCGCAGCCCTGCCCCCAAGTCAGCCCAGGTAGACTCTGGAGTGCACCATGGCTGCTGGCACGTAGTCTGTCCCCCAGTAGGGTTGTCCCAGGCTACACTGAAGAACCCCCATTTCTTGGAGACAGAGGTCAAGGGGTCTTCCTCACCCCTGCTTGTCTCCCAGACCCCTAAGCACCCGCAGGTCAGGCGGCTGCTACTCGCCCTGGTGCCCCACGATGACTGTACCCTGGGAGCACCTGGGGCTCAGCGGACACAGGCTGGAGGGGGCCTCGTCCTGGTCTCATCAGCGGTTGGCCCCGGTCCCACAGGACGCCTATGACAACGTCACCCTGGATGTGGAGCTGGCTCGCCGCGAGGGCTGGTGCTTTGGGGCCAAGCTGGTGCGGGGTGCATATATGGCCCAGGAGCGGACCCGCGCCGCAGAGATTGGCTATGAGGACCCCATCAACCCCACGTACGAGGCCACCAATGCCATGTACTACAGGTGTGCCTGCCCTCCTTGGCCCGCAGGGCCTCATGGCTTCCTGGGCAGGGGAATGAGAAAGCAGGGCAGGGGTGCTGGCTGGCAATGACTGCACAAGACACCCATCCGGAGGGGGAGCAGCCCTGCACATCAAAAGCCTCTGCAGGAGCGAGACTTATGCTTGAGGCCGGAACTGGTGATCTCCTTTGCTTTTTAATTTACTGTTTGTTTTTTGAATCCTCTGCTATTGTTCTACCCTTTCCTAACACTGTTAAGGTGCGTTTTAAGACAGAGAAGCCTACTGAATCAAACTAAACTGGCCCAGGTTCCCCAGCTACCTTTCGTTGACACTTAGGACAAGGGATATGCCCTGAGCAGCCCTTCCGACTTGTAGACAGCCATTCACTTTTCCTGTTACGCACCGGGGCGATCAGCTGTTCTGCATCTGCTTTGGGTCCGTTTGTCTTGCTGACGTTGTCCTGCAGCAGGGCTGGGCCAGACCTGTGCTTTCTCTCTAGGAGATTGTGCGTGTGCTGCACAGTCAGACCCTGAGCACCCGCCTGGCTCCCGCTTCCTCCCCGGCAGGGCCCCGCTATTTTCCCAGAGCTTCCGTGTCTGTCGTGTGTGCCCGCAGCAGCTTTGGCATCCCACATTCAGCCCGGTGCCCTTGCTTCCCCACGTGAACACCTGTCTGGACCCTCCTGTGTGCGCGTGCAGGCCCATGGTGTTAAGCCAACGACTGGCGGCATGCCCGTCCGGGTCGGTGCGGCAGTGACCCATAGCACGCCCGGGCCTCGGGTGCTCACAAGGGCACAGCTGTGGCACATTCGCGCAGCAGAGTCGCTGGGCCTGAGGACACGCACCATGGATGCCAGATGGTGGCACCCTCGCTGTCTGTGGAGGGAGGAGGACCCCTTCCCGGAAGCGAAGCTGCAGGTGTCACGGGTGCCTGGGTCTCTGTGCCCCAGCGAGTCCCGTCGAACGTGTCTAGCCCTGGGTGCTGCTCATGTTTTCTTTTGTACCTGTGAGGTGCTGAGGAATGACAAGGGCAGGCTTGGTCCCACTGCTGCGGCCACGCTTGGGAGGAGCGGGCTCACCAGATGGCCTCTGCAGGTAGGGGCTCATGTGGCACTCCCCTCAGGTGCCTCGACTATGTCCTGGAGGAGCTGAAGCAGAACACCAAGGCCAAAGTGATGGTGGCCTCCCACAATGAGGACACAGTTCACTTCACGCTGCGCAGGTAGGCACCCCCACCCCCACGCCGCCTGGGGCTCCCCAGCAGGGGAGGCGCTCGGGATGAGTGCTGGGGAAGCGGGAGCGGAGGGACCGGGCAGATGTGCTGGTATCCGCAGGGTAACGTCTGTGCACAGAGCGGGGGCAGCAGCTCTAGGGTCCTGCCCCCCAGGCCCAGCTGGGCATTGGCGCTGCAGTGGCCCAAAGACTATATGCAGTTAGTCTGGTTTTTCAGATTAATACCTGACTTATTAAAGTTGCAGAATCAAGACCTAACTTTCATTAGGTGGTGTAAATAGCTTACTGAAATGCACAGATAATGTGTAACGTCTGCATCCCTTGGGGGACCTCTGGTGCCTCACCTCATTTCTAAATAATTTCTCTCAATCCTTGAAACTGCATTTAGAATTTAATATAGTCTGTTTTCTCTTTAAATGCCTGTCCTATGGAGCAAAACTTTGGTAGAATCCATACAAGTCAGATATAGGAATAAGGTGAAGTAAATTCTTAAGTTTTCCAGTGTCATTACCCTGTTTTTGTGTTTTCTGTCTCAACCCAAGCAGCACCACATGGTGGGGGGGCGGGGTCTAGCCCCAGTCGCCACCTCCTGGGGCTCGAGGCCCCACAGCAAGCAGGGTGGGCCCGGCCTCTCCCAGGAGCAGGGCTTCCTTCTTCCTGTCTTTTGGATCTTACCACCCACGGTTAGCAGGGCCAGCCTCCGGCCCTGGACACGGCTTCCCCCCATCTGCACTGCCAGCTGAGCACGCTCTCCTCTCTCCTAGCCTCCTGGGCCCTGGCCAGCCTCCACAGGTGGCACTATCGTGGGGCAGGCTCAGCCCCCACGGTCCGTGGTTCTGGGCTCCTGCTCTGGGGAGCCCTCAGCAGCTTGGCTTGCCTTCCCTGGGGAAGCGGTATGGGTCTCTGATGCCTGGGTCAGCCCTGGCCAAGTGGCACACCAACCCAAACAGTGTATTCTGAACAACAGTGTATTCCGGGGGCCAGCAGTGTGGGCTGGGCTCAGCTGGGGGCTGCTTTTGCTGGCCTTGCCTGGGGTCTGTCTTGTATCTGTGGTCGGCCAAGGCCTGACTGAACTTAAATGGCCTCCTTCCTTGGCATGGGCAGCAAAGGGGACTGCCTCACATGTCCGGTTTCCAATAGGCTAGCCCAGGCTGTGCCACATGGTGGCCTCAGACTGACGAGGCTCCCTCCCGAGAGTCCCTGCCGGGCCTGGGTCTGACTGCTTCTGTGGGGCGGGTGGGGGGCCAGGTGGAGTCCCAGCCGGACAGGACCGTTCTGCTGCCTTCTCTCCATCCCTACGGACCTCCCAGGGCTCATTTCCTGCCTCGGCTGCCCCACCCTTGTCATTGGATGTCAGAGGCCCCAGGAGCACCTTTTGTGCTCAGCACAAAAAGAAAAAAAAAATTAGGTCTAGCCTGACTTTTAAAACAAACACCTGATTAAGTTGTAAATCTTAAAATCTGGCTTTCCCTTAGATTTAAAAATATTCCTATGTGATGGAAACTTGATCAAAGCTTGAACCCTTGGGCACCACGGTGGCCTCAGGCTTCCAGAAGCCCTGGAGAGAGCGAGCCTCTGCCCACATCACATTTGCCATTGTCCTGTTGGCCAAAGCCAGGAGGCCCAGCCTAGAGGGCAAGTGCAGAGCCCCCACCCCACCCCACCCCGCCACTGGGAGAAGCTACGGTCACATGGCACAGGGTACAGCGAGGGGTCAGCAACCAGCAGTGCAGGAGGCACCGGAAGGTCCCTACTACCAGTAGTCAGGCGGGCAGGAACATGGTGGTAGCCCAGCTCTGACAGGGTTCACATTCCAGTGGGGAACAAAGATACCTAAACGGGAGACTGGGGCAACCTGGTGGAGGTTGTGCCTGCTTTTGGCCTGGGTGGCCCCCACACTGGAGCCAGACTCTGAGGGAAGGAGGGAAAGGGCTTATGGGATGACCCTTAGGCCAGAGGGAGGTGTCTTCATGCTCCGAGAGCCGGGGGCCCGAGACAGAACGCGGGGGCACAGCACTGGGGACAGGGAAGCACGCTCCTGCCTGACAGCCTGGGTGGGTATGAGGAGGACCCAGGCTGAACATGCCTCTGGAGAGAGGCGGAAAGATGAGGGCAGATTCCAGAGTGCTGGTGCAGATATGTGGGGTCTGGACTTGTGGATACAGGAAGCTGTGGATACAGGATACATGTGGGAATCCTAAGCGATCCCTGGGAATTTTTGCAAGATCCTATGAGGGAAGGTGTGAGGACAGGAGAGGATGCTGGACAGAGTTGGGGCCCACCCACCACAATATCTGAGCAGCGCGAACAGAAACGTGAGCCTCATCTATTCTAAATGTTCCATTAGCCACACAAAAAAGATAAAAGTTAATTTCAGTAGTACCTTTCAGTTAGCCCAACATACCCAAAATACCGCCCGTATTCAGCATTTCAGAAAAATAATGCATTCTTTTTTCCATGGTCCAGTGGCTAGTCCTGCTATATGGACCAGAGCAGCCAGCAAGAGAGAGACCAGGTTGGGTGGAGGGACTGAAGAGGGGCTCAAAAAGGGGCAGGGGAGGGCCTCCAAGAGCCTTCCCAGGCCACACCGTGGGGCAGGCTTGCCTCGGAGTCAGGGTACCAGAACAGAGGTCAGGACAGAGAAGGAAGGGAGAGAGGACACAGTGGGAAGGGGAAGGAGCTTGGTGGCCATGGGCCTATTGGGAACCAGAGGGTGGGGGCTGGTTTGGGCAGCAGAGAGGCTATACCCATGCCCATCCCACAGGGGATGGAGGCTGAAGTGTGTGCTCGACCATCTGGGAGTGGCAAGCGGCAGGGAGGGGGCTCACCTGCCACACTGTCTACCTATAGGATGGAGGAGCTGGGCTTGTACCCTGCCGATCGCCAGGTGTACTTTGGACAGCTCCTGGGCATGTGCGACCGGATCAGCTTCCCATTAGGTGAGCTAGGCCCCCCTGGGGAGCAGGGCTGGGGGTGTCTGCAGCTGGGACTCACTGCTTCCGCCTGGGTACAGGCCAGGCAGGCTTTCCCGTGTACAAGTACATGCCCTACGGCCCTGTGATGGAAGTGCTGCCCTACCTGTCCCGCCGTGCCATGGAGAACAGCAGCATTATGAAGGGCGCCCAAAGGGAGCGACAGCTGCTGTGGCAAGAGCTCAAGCGGAGGCTCCGCACGGGAAGCCTCTTCCACCGTCCAGCCTAGAGTTCGTGGGCTGCCGTCGTCACGCACCGTCATACTCGGCCTCCAGCCCAATGCCACCCGCTGTAGCCCAACCCCTCAAGTGGACTCACCTTTTCATGCCCTCGACTGAGACCTGCTGGAAGTGGGGCCTCAGAGGCCCTCTGGCCCCTGCTCAGGCTGTCTGATGCCTGCCGGAGCCACCAGAACTGTCAGAAACTGGGCACGACCCCCATCTCTGCCTGCCCCTATGACCTTGGACCCAAAGGACCACTTTCTCCCAGGGTTCATGTAACCCATGGCCCCCCGAGCCCCATGGGTGGGTAGTCGCCCGGCTGGGGAAGCTGGCCTGGTCAATAAACCATTACTTCTACAGCCCTGAACTTCGTGCCCGCAGTGCTCTCCCTTGCACCATCCTGTGGGTTCAGCAGCGAAGACGGGAGTGGCTCTGATGGCTCTGCCTCCCTGGCACCGTGTGTCCCTGGAGGCCAGGCCCACCGTGGGTACGGTGGACCCACCAATCCCTCCCTTCAGGCTGGGGTGCTGGACACTCCCGCCCCTGAACTCCACAACACATGACAGAAGGGTCCCTGGGCTGGGACCAATGCAGACGGGAAGCTCCGAGGAGTGGGCCTGGTGCGGCTCTATTGGGGGACTCTCTCTCCCAGACCCTTCCTGCTGTTCTGACAGGAGCAGACTCACGGCTGCCTGCCCCCACCACCAACCTCCCAGGGCAGACCAGATGTCCCAGTGCCCTGGGGCTTCCCCAGTGGGGAAGGTGGCATGGCTGAGCCTGCAGCTCCACGGGGGAGCCCTGGAGGGGGTGCCCCTGGGACAAGCCTCTGTGACAAAGGGGGTGGGGTAGGCGCATCCATCTTCGTGGGCCACGGAGCGACAAGGCGTGGGCCTGGTTGGGCCTTGGTCATGGGAGACACCACAGAGCCATCACAAGCGACATGCAGGCCACACTGTGGTACCTTTATTTCTCTCAGCCTCACAGGGCTTGGGTCTTGGGAGTGTCTCCCACTTAGGGCGCTGCACCTGCCAGGGAAGAGGCTGAGACCGGAACACGGGGCACGGCAAAGGCTGGGATGTGTCCGGTGGAGTGAGAAGGTGCTAGGACCTCGAGCCCCACTCCCCTCCGATGCAGGGGCGGCCCGCCAGCAGAATGGACCCACTCTTCCTTTACCACACCCTCCTAGATCTGGACGAAAAAAAAATCAAAGGTGGGTGGCAGGCGCAGCCAGGGTCCGCCTGGCCTCTCCTCAGAGGGCCAACCCCTCCTGCAGGCACCTGGGAAGGTGGTGGCCAGGTGTTGGGAAGACAAGTTCCACTCAGCTTTCTGCTGCCTGCGGTGACAGGAAGAGGACTGTCTTCTCAGCCATGACGGGTGGCAGGTGACGGGCAGAGAGCCCCGCTGGTCACAAGGCCGTCTTCCCCGCCTGACGGCCCCTCTGCTGCAGCTTCCTGATGAGCTCCAACAGGTTCATCTGCAGTGTCAGCTCCTGGGACGCAGAAGGGCTGCGGTGAGAGAAGGACACCCGGCCTCTCCTAGCAAGCGCCTTTTACCTGGGGCGTAGAGGCAGATACTGGGGCCTCCAGAGCGCCAAGGCAGTGAACCCATGGGACTGACTTCCAGGGATGCCTGGCCACGGCTTGCCAGTAAGGGACAGAAGCAGGGATGTCAGCCCGCAACAAGGCCCAGAGCTGCCCTGGGTCGCTGCACGCAGCGGTGTAAGCAGGGGAGCAGCAGGCCCAGGGAAGGTGGACAGTACCCCACAGCCAGCTGGCTTGCTCTCCTACCAGCAGAGGCAGTGCGACTTGCCTCGCTGGCTGTTTCTCGCCTCCCTTCCCGCCACACACTCTGGGCCTGGCTCTCCAGGGACCAGTGATAAAGCCCCACAGGGAGCTGGGCCCAGGGCAGGCCTGAGGCACTGACCTGTGGGTTGGTGGTCACATAGAAGCCAGCAACCCCAGCCTTCTCCAGTGTGCTCTGCTGGTCTGCTACCTTCCGGTCCAGCTCCAGGACAATCTTCTGGTCCATTGCCCGCTGCTCTTCACGGATCCGGTGCTCCACTGCCTGCACAGTGAGGGCGGCTCAGGGGCTCAGCCCCCCGGCCCATCGCACACTGCCTCTTCCTCCAGCTTGTTCCCCATTCCCAGTGGCTCCAAGTCCACCAATGGTGCCTTTACTGCACCCTGGTAGCTCCCTTCTTGGCCACACCCTGCCCTACCAGGAATGCACTTCCTTCCAGGATCCCCCAGCCAAGTGTCCTCCCTTTGTTGTGCCAGGCCTTGCCCAGCGAGGACGGCGTAGGACCAAGAGCTGGCCAGATGCCAGGTCCACTTCTGCTTACTATCAAGTTGCCAACCATCTCTGGGCCTTTGTGTATATTCCCCCACTGGGGCCGCCTGCCTATCCCAGCTTGGCACCTCTTCCCCCTGCACCCTGGCCCCGGGCTGCTTGGGATCCTGCATAAACCTTTCCACGCACTCCCACCACCCATGGCTTCTTGGCTACATATGGGTCTCCTCTTGTCCTGGGCAACCTGGGAACAGACTGGGCCTCTGCTGGCTGGTCCCACCATCCCACCACTGCCCTGAGCAGGCCCAGCCCTCGAAGAGCTATGGTCTTGGGAAGCAGGGGGGATCACACTCTCTACCTGGTCCTGCCACATCCCAACCCCCATAGTGAAGAGCCACATTTGGGGACTCATCAGGACTCCAACAGCCCACCCAAGTTGAGGCCCAGAGTAGCCGGTAGCTCCCAAACCGCCCTGAGCCCCCTCCACCACAGTCCGGGCAGTGGGTGACACCCACCCGGCTCACACCCCTACCTCCAGCTCACGCTGCTGAGCTGCCTGGAGCACAGGCAAGTTGTGGGGTCGGCAGGCCTGCTGGGCCTCCTGGTGCTTCTGTCGCAGCGCCTGCCTGAGCACTAGAAGAGACCAGAGAAGTCCGGCAGGTGGTGGGGGGAGAGATGGTGGGAGGGGAGGGGGGCAGGGACCACTTCTCGCCTTGGCACCTACCCTGGCTGTCCCACCATGGGGCAGCCAGGCCAGGGCGCAGAGGTGGAGCTCTGCCTGATGACTCGGCCTGCCCGAAGCTTTGCCCTGGAAGCTGGGGGGGGGGGTTCTGGGGGCGCCTAGTCACCTAGCCCACTCAGTCCTGCCCTCACCCAGGGTGGGGCCTTTCTGCAGCGGCAAGGATCCAGGGGACTCTTCTAGAGGGTGCAAGGCAACTAAGGAGGGTGAGACAGGGCAGGCTGGCCAGGGCTGCAGCCCGTGCTCAGAAGACCAAGAGGAGTGGACACTATAGTCCAGAGGCTTCTGGATTCATACGGCCACAGGCCAGCGGTCCTGGATGTGAGCTGCCCATCACCCATGGGATGTTCACTGAGATGTCCAGGAGACCAGCTAGGCAAGTCTAGAAAAGGAGTCACTGTGCCCCAAAACGGCATGGCCTCTGCCCATGGAGGCGTGGTGGTGTCATTCCCTCAGTGCTGCCCTTTCGGGTGGGTGCCCCTTCCCAACCGTAGCTCTCAGAGGGGGTGAGGTGGGTACACACCCTGGAAGGCCCAAGGATGGGGTGAGCCATTAGAGGCCCTGTGCTGGGCAGTCTGTTGCTTGCGGTGGCCACTCAGAAAAGGACCCACAGTTGCCATTAAATCATACCACAAATATAAGCAAAATTGACCACTCTGCTAGGGCTGGACAGAGGAGAAAGGTACCATAGAATGGAAAGAAGATGTTTACAAAAGAGAATACTCAAAACTACACAGCCCGGGGCCTCCTGGATGGCTCCGTCAGTTAACTGTCCAACTCTTGATTTTGGCTCAGGTCATGATCTTGGGGTTGTCAGTTCCAGCCTGCAGAGGGCATGGAGCCTGCTTAAGATTCTCTCTCCTCTGCCTCCGTCCTTCCCCTCCCTGCCCACCACTCTTTCTCTCTCTCTCAAAAAAGAAAAAAAAAAAAAACACTCAAACTACACAGCCCAAATCCTAGACCAGTGTCAAGTGGCCAGATCGCCCCCAGACAGGATAAGCCTAAACTCTGGCTATAAGGAAACACAAACCCAACACTGTGTCTTAAGCAGATACCTCTTCGCCAGTAGTTTAGCATCCCCTGTGTCCAGAACCCTCCCAATCTCTGTTTCCTGGCCTTCTGCGGACACCTCAACAATGGCATTTACTACATTAAATGAATTTGAAACCAAGAGCCACACTTAGGACACCTCCATAAACACAAGGGCAAGGAAGATGCTCCCTGGTTAATGTTTACACCCTGGGGAGGCAGCATGGGAGGAAACAGATAAATGCAGGGATGTCATCTCCTTTACTCCATTTATGAGACATTGCTGCAAATCTCAGATTCCACTGGGTGAGCAACCACAGGTGAGAAGAGAGCTGTGGCCCCTGCCCCGGCGGAAGGGGCCTGGTTTTAGCAATGACCAAGGAAGGCAATGGCAGCCAACCACCACCTGCCAAGTCAGAGGGAAGGAAAAGCAGAAAGTCACAGGGTGCTCATCACTGCTGGTGGCATTAAAACCTGCCCGAAACTTCCAAAGGACAAGTAGCCCAGTATCTAGGAGGTTATCAAAAACTCTCCATTAAAAGGAACCAGGATTCTGTGAAGAAGTTGCTGCCCACCCCCCCACTTTAATTATTCTGAGTGCTTTGCTGGCCTCCTGAGGAGATAAACACAGATCACCCACAGAAGAACAAGAACTACTTCCTGACAGCAAGAGAGTAAGTGACCATCACTGCCTGCATTCGGCAGAGACTCAGGCACAGGCAGAAGTGGGAAAGCTTTCTGGTGGCCAAAGGGGAAGGCACCTCCTGATATGAGACTGCTGGAGAAGCTGGAAGGGGAGGCGAGGCAGGGAAAGAACAAGACAAGATGAGCCTAAACACCGTGTACCAGAAAGCAAGGAAGTGCTCCCAGAATGAGGGGTACACATCAAAAGGACAGAGGAGGCAGCCCAAGAGCTCTCCCACTGATCAAATGTGGCACGGTTTGAGCATTACAAAGAATAACGAGCTATATACTTTGGATCTGTGACTGTATGCATCCTAGACCTCAACAGAAATGTTTACAAAGACAACCACTCCCATGGCAGGGAAAAGGTAATACCAACTCTATTAAAAAAAAACTCTTCTAGAAAACAGAACCAAACACTTCCCCAACTCACTCCATGATGTCAGCCTTACCCTAATACCCATCCAGACAAAGACAATACAAGAAACTATAGATCAATGTCCATTATGAACACAGAGGCACAAATTCTTAACAAGATTTTAGAAAATCAGGGGCGCCTGGGTGGCTCAGTCGTTAAGAATCTGCCTTTGGCTCAGGTCATGGTCCTGGGGTCCTGGGATGGAGCCCAGCTTCCGGCTTCCTGCTCAGCGGGAAGCCTGCTTCCCCCTCTCTCATTCCTCCTGCTTTTGTTCCCTTTCTGACTGTGTTTCTCTGTCAAATACATAAATAAAATCTTTAAGAAATATTTTAGCAAATCAAATCCAGCCTAAACAAAAAGGGCAATGCATCCTGACCAAATGGGATTTATCCCAGGAATGCAGTTTATCCCAGGAATTAAAAAATGAGTGTAATTCACCAGCCAGAGCTAACCAAAAAGCCACGTGATCATCTCCGTAGATGCAGAAAAAGGGATTCAACAAAACCCAATGTCCACTCCTGAGAAAAACACGAGTTTTTGCCACAAATGTTTAAGCTGCCTATCATCGTGCCTGGACCTGCTGTCCAGTTTAGAGGAAACACAGAGGGTGGAGAAATGGTTAAATGACGGCATGAGAAAGCAATCGGACAGCTCTAGAATGGGGACATTCTACAGGTAGAATGCCCCAGACTCTTCAAAAAGTCAGTACCATAGGGGATGTGACTATTCCAGACACAGAGACCAAAGTAACGAGCGGCAATGCATAAACCCACACTGGTCTCACGAAGTGAGTTTATGACAAGTTGAATAACGTCACTGTGAACTGAAGGTCAGAAGACACCCTGAAATGACTAAGTTTTCAGGACGATGTCCACCGCGCTAACACTGGAAAGTGTTGTTCATCTAGAGCACTGGTTCTCAATTCTGGACCCAAGGATGTCTGAAGACATTTCTGATTGTCGCTGGGGGGAATATACCACTGTCCTCTAGTGGGTAGAAGCCAGGAGGCTGGCTAAACAGCTTGCAATGCACAAGATACTGTCTTACCACTAAGACTTGTTCAGCCACAGAGAACAATGCTGTGGTTGAAAACCCCGGTGGAGAGGAATGCTGAAAACTCATGGTGAAGCCCATTGTGTTGTATATATTTAGGAGTATTAAGGCTTTGGCAAAATGTTAATTGTTGAATTTAGCTATACAGATATACGTTATCCTATTCTTTCAACTTTACTAAATGTTTTAGCTTTTTTAAAAATAATAAATAAGTTGGGTAAAAACAAAGTAACAAAGGTGGGAAATTGATGGGGCAGGGAGAGCTGCCCAGCATACCTTGCAGGAAGGTGCTCCAGCAGACCCGAGTAAGGATGCCCAGGAGGAGCCAAGGCTCAGGAGGCTTTGGCTAACGGTGTGGCACAAGTGAGGATGTTTTTGGATCCTAAGGGTGCTACAGGGCATAATGCAGGGGAACCCAATGGGCGGGTGGTGGTGTGGCCCTCTGCGCTGCCGCTGCCGGAGGAAGAACTCACGCGAAGGGGCACCGCAGAGCTGTCAACACTTCGGGGCATCACTGGGGGGCGGTCAAACCGCTATCGCTGACCGCCACCACCGGGGATCTGTTGGTGGACTGACCAGGCAGGGAGGCCTTGGGCCTTTCTGCTTGGAGTAGGATCGAGACACTGGCAAGTCCGGGCAGGGTGTCTGGATATCATGCTAACAAGGAGCCGTGCAGCTGAAAAAAATTAAACTGCCTTAATAATCTCTTTGTCACCAAAAAACCAAAACCAAAACCCAAAAAAACCCAAAAAACGCTAGCAGTCTCCGAACCCTTGACCTGGTCGACTTTAGGGACATCATCTGAGCGACACCCAGGGAAGGCCTCGGCCTGCACAGAGACCGAGAGCTAAACTCCCGGAGGAAAAGCGTGCGTCGTCCCGCCGCCCCCGCGCACCTCGGTGCTCATTCTGCAGCCGCAGGCGCTGGTTGTACAGGCTCTTCTCGGTGAGGTGCTGGATCTCCAACAGCCCCTGCACGATCTCGAACACGGTGCCGTCGAGGAGCGCCAGAGCCAGGTCGCTGAGTGTGGTGTAGGACAGGCGCTGCTGGAAGGAGCTGCGGGCAGAGGGGCGCGGTGAGCGCGGGCGGGACCCACGACCACTTCAGCCGCCCGTTCCGCCCCGCGGCCGCGCACCTGGGCAGCTCTTTCACCAGGCTCTGCAGCGCGGACAGCAGCTGGTAGTGCCGCTCCTGCTGCCGGGCCCCATCCACAGCCTCCTCGAAGGCGCCGGTGTAGCGCTCCATGGCGCCCCTGCCCCGCCAGCCGCCGGCCAAAACAGCCGAGCCCCCTCTGCGTCAGTTCCTACCACGGCGCGTCCCGCCCATTTTCGTCCGTCCCGAAAGCGTGCGTCCCGCCTCCTTTTACGACAGTTAGGCGCGCGCGGCCCATCGCCGCGCTCTCCTGAAAGAGGCTCCTTCCGCCACTCTGCCGAGGTTCCTTGGAGGGTCCCTCACTGTCCCCGCCTCTTACCGTGCCGTTTTGCCCTCGCGACTTCTGAGGCGTAACACCACAGCCTCGAAATCGCGAGATTTCGAAGAAGCCCGCCCTGTCGGCACAAAGGCGGCACAGACGGAGGCCCAGCCCCAATGGGCTGGGCTGCGTCCCGGGGGAAAAGGAAGGGGAGGGGCGGGCTCTCGTCCGGCGCATGCGCATGCTGGGCCGACGCTGTTGCAACCAGTTTGTTCTTGTTTGCTCTCCCCGAAAGCGGTTGAGTCACTGGTCCCCGAGCTCCGCCAATACAAGCGGCGTGACCTTGAATCGTTTTCGTCACCTTCGGTCCCTGGTCTCCTTGTCTTCCATTAATAGGACGTCTGTCCAGGTTACCTGTCGAGAGACCCCCCACCCCAGACACAAACAGAGCTGCAGGCAGGCATTGTGCTCTGGAGCAAGCGCCTGGCTTCGGCGGGGGGCGGTCCCCTGCCTTCCCAACTCCAGCACCTCCGGGAGCGTGCTGTTCCTTTCCTCACCTCTGCCTCCATCAGTGTCATCATGTCGACGAAAACCTGGCCCAGTGTCTCAGTCCAGCCTCGAGAATAAATTTCCTGGAATCCACAATTACAGTTTTTGTAAGCCACAAAAATCTGCAAAAAAAGTTTGGAATGCTAAATATCCTGCTGGGCTCCTGGGGCGGAACATTCGCGCCTTGGAGAACCAGGATTGTGTGTTCCCCATCTCAGTGGAAGAGTGTTCAGTGCTGCCAAAAATAGGAAGGAGGCTGCGGTATGGCGAAATGCAAAAGTAGGTAGACTCCTGAAGAAGACAACCAGAAAGAAGGTTTGGCCACCTTAACCAGAGGAATCCAACTGGCCATGGATAGAATGCTCAGATCTCTGGAGAAGAGGGCATGCTGAACCTCTAGGGGCTATGTAGGGTCGGGGACAAGGAGAGGAGGCACCCTAACAGGGCATTTCCCCAGGATGATCCCTTGATGAAGACTGGCTGATCAGACTTTGGGCAGGCTCCTGTGAGTGCTCTTCTGACTAGGCCCTGTGCTTGGTGAGGTGGGAAACAAAGGAAGAAGAAAAATTATTAAATTTCCTTACTACTTACGGCCTATTGACAAATCCTTGAAACAGGCAGAGTGACATTCCTCTAGGGACTCAACAGCCTCAGTGTTAATACTTTGCTAAGGGCAAAAAACAACCCTAGTCCAACGCGCCACCACCCCCCACCCCCCCCATCCTGTAAACCTGTTTTAACATATAAAAATTCCTTTAGAAATTTCTTTTATCTGGTGCCTGGGTGGCTCAGTGGGTTAAGCCTCTGCCTTTGGCTCAGGTCATGATCTCAGGGTCCTGGGATCGAGGTCCACATCTCAGGGAGCCTGCTTCCTCCTCTTTCTCTGCCTGCCTCTCTGCCTACTTGTGATCTCTCTCTCTGTCAAATAAATAAATAAATCTTAAAAAAAAAAAAAAAGAAAGAAATTTCCTTAATCTCTGGGAAGCCACTTGTTAAGCCACTTTGCCTCAGGTCATGAACCCGGAGTCCAGGAATTGAGCCCTGCATCAGGCTCCCTGCCCGGCAGGAAGCCTTCCTCTCCCTCTCTCACTCCCTCTGCTTGTGTTCCCTCTCTAGGTGTGTTTCTCTCTGTCAAATAAATAAATAAAATCTTAAAAAAAAATTCCTTTATCTCTTACCTCCCAAGATATGTGTGGGCAATCACCTCCCTCCCCAAGCATATGGCCCAGCCAGATACATCTGAAGGGTTTCATGACTAAAGTTTTATTAGACGGTAGTAAAGGACCTTTTCTCAACAACAGCTATCCCCCTCAAGGTCCTGGACACCTTGCTTCCAAGTTCCTTAGAGACTTACGCTCTCCATAACCTCCTCCCAACTTGAAAGTATATAATGGGCCACTCATGACTCCATTGCAGCTTTTTCTGCCCATGGGTCCTGTCCCCATGCTTTAATAAAACCACCTCTATGCACCAAAGATGTGTCCAGGAACCCTAAAGTTCTTTCCTACGTTACTTGGGCCCTAGCTTCAGGTTGCCTGGTCCAGTTGTAGCAAGAATCCTGTTAAGTCAGTTTAGAGAGAAGCCCCTGCCCTGGATATGTCATTGACCTTGAAACTGATCCAATTCCTTGTCCCTTACTGGAGAGGACCCATGTGGCTGGGCCAGCTGCCAAATGAGAACTGTCTTGGGGCACATGTTATGGAGGCGCCTGAGGACTTGTCCTAAGAGCAATAGGGAGATCTGAAGGTTTAAGGGCACAGACATATCAAATTTGCCTTTCACAAGTTACTCGGTAGCCACCGTGGTGGGATTGGCGATGGCAGGGATCCAACTGTGGAGGGGTGGAAAGAGGGCAGCACAAGGAGGTGGGAAGTTTCTAGAGCCATCTGGGGTTGTACTGAAGTCCCCGTATGGTCCTCAGAGTTTTCTCCAGGGTGTTTCCTCAGTCCAGGCAGGGCTGGCTCTACCTTCCCCACATGTCCTTGTGATCCCTTTGGGCCTGGAGCCAGGAAGGAATAGAATGAATGAACGACAAGCGGGCACAAGCCATAGTGGAGAGCCTGCTGGCGCCCTGCACCGTACTCCTGACTGGTGACAGGAGCTGGAGCTGCCACGTGGGAGCTGAGCAGCTGTGAGTGTCTGCAGGACTGGGCTGAGTCTAGGCCTGGGCACTGTCACCGCCCTGGAGACCATAGGTTGTGGGCGATCACCTGGATGAGGGTGCCCACCTGAGTCCTGGAGGAGACCTAGATGGCGGGAGGTGTTGGGGTTTCTCAGTTCCCCATCTGTGAAGGCACCCTCATGAAGCTTGGGTCTGAGATAGAGATCTATTCTCTGGCCAGGTGGGTGACCAAAAAGCCCTTCTTCCCAGGCAAGCTCAGGGTAGCTGGTTGCTGCAAGTCCTGGGGAGTCCAGGTGGGCAAAATCAGGCAGGCCTGGGTTTGGAAGCTGCTCCAAAGCCTTGCTCTGCTGCTGGAGCAGGAAGGCCCCCTCTGGCGACCGTGGCCTGACCTGCATTGGCAGCGCTGCTCCCTAGCGTGGACATAGGTAGTGGGTCACTCAGGACTGCTGCAGACTCCTGGGCCTCTCTGGGTCACCAGGGAGGGCCTGCTCTGGAGTGAGAGGTTCTGACCCCCTAGGTCCCTGGGGCTGGTGGTGTTGGCACCCTGGGGAGGTATGTCTGCGGAGACAAGGGCCTGGCATGCAGGGAGGATACATGTCTCCTGTGTGTGTGGACTCAGTGGACCACATGACACTCACGTGCTGGGTCACGTCTACCACGGACCTTCACTCTCTAGCCGTGTCTGTGTGCTCCACGTGGCCTCCCAAGCCCGAGAAGCTGGCTGACAGCACTTTGGTGACTAGAGGACACGGGACTGGCTCTTCAGTGTCAGGAGGATGCAGCTGATTGTTTTGTATGTTGGGATGCTGCAGTCCCCATCTCTGACTGCAGGACTGGATGGGCACAGCTGAGTCTCTGTGATCCTTCTAGAACACTGGAGGAGGCCTGTGGAGGCCTCTTTCGAGGTCACTTTTCATTCACCCCCTGATTTCCCCTAGGAACTCTTCTGAGGTCAGTGCTCCCTGCCCAGTCCCTCAGAACGAGCTGCAGCTGATAAAACCCTCAGCTGCCATGGGGAACGGGCTTCTCAGTAATGGGGTGTCCCACCACCTCCGCTGCACTCCTGGCCCTTTTGTTCCCTTGTTATCCTTTCTGGGGTGTGGGGCAAGGACAAACATGCGCTCGGTTTGCCAGTGTGTGCTGTGGATTTTCTTGAAACGAGTATGTGGAGAGTCAGCTCATGTGACCCTAGGGGCTGACGTCATTGCATGCCATCCGCAAGGCTGAGACCCAGAAAAGCTGATGGTGTAATTCCCTGTGAGGCTGAAGGTCTGAGAATGAGGGAGTGGATAGTGGAAATCCCAGTCTGAGGCAGGAGCTGTAATAATGAGTTGTTCTCACCTAAACGGAAAGTCAAGGAAAAAGGGTTGAATTCCTCCTTCCTCCGCGTTTTGTTCCTTCTATTCAGGCCCTCAGTGGGTTGGATGGGGCCCACACACATGGCGGGTGGCGGGGGCGATATATTTTGCAATTGATTGATTCCATTGGAAATACTGCTCTGACCTGGAAGTGCCCTCAGACATATCCAGAAATATTGTTTAACCTGGACTCCCCATGGCCAGTCGGGTTGACACATAAAATTACCCACGATAAGTCTATCCCTTGTCAACTTGGCACTCATACACATCTCAAGAGGTCATGATTCTGCCTAATGTAATATAACCTTCGTTCTATGGAAAAGGCACAAACTCTTTCCCTAGAAGAGGAGGTGTGTCCTTGAGTGATGTTTACTTTTCTCCTTGGTATCATGTAACTTAAACACTATGATGTGGAATTGGCCATACTTAAATCCCATGATAAAAGTTGGCACATTTCATGTTACATGATAAGAGTACAAGAGAGACTTAAAAAGATACACACAAACATATTCATAGTAAAGTAAAGACGGAATACTCCTGATGATTACGGTTCTCCTTTCTGTAACTGATCATGTGGCCATAACTGGTATTTACAGTTAACTTCTTTCGCTACCCCTTCTATGTCCCCTTCACCTTTAGTGAGCCCTCCAGCTGGTTTTGTTCTTTACCTTGTGGGTAGACCTAACATCCCTTCATTCCTGCCTATTACTTGGGTCATTGTAGCTGGATGGATCACAGGGCTGGTAAAAATGAGAGAGGCCCTAAGGGATTTCCTGTACTCAAGACCATATTGTACCTTACTTCTGTTGTGGAGTAGTAGTCCAATTTTCCAATTGGTAGTTAGTATCAGTCACCCCCAGGCAACACCACAATTCCCTTCCTTTGTTTATTGATTCAGAGGCATGAAGAGACCAAAGTGGCCGAGTGGCAGTCTTAACCTCCAGGTCGATGGAATCATTGTGTCTTCTGGTGGAAGCCTTTTCCCCCTTGTGTTTTAAGCCCTCAGGCCAGCAGAATGTGAGGCTGTGGGAGTAGGAATCAGAAATGTTGCTAATGGGTGACTTAGGGTAATGGGAGTGGTGCCATTCCTATTTACATCCCTTGCTTCCTGGACCTATGACTTCTGGCTATTGGACAAATGATACTGTATATTGGTCACTGATTCAGGGAACAAACAACCTTCTGGAGAACCTTCCCTCAGCCCCACAAGGTATGGCCACTTAGCTGAGTCCTCAAAAGACCACTCCAGCATGCTGTCAAGTCAACTTGTTCAGGATGGGGGGGAACATGGTAAGATCAGTGAATTCCATGAGCACGAGCTCAGAGCTCATTGCTCCTCTTCTTTGGCTGTGGAATGAGTTTTCTGATCAGAAGCAATGTGTGGTAGATACCTGACAGTGGGTAGGACATTCTGTAAGTCCACGGATGGTAATTTTGGCAGAAGCATTGTGTAGGGAAGGCAATCTGTATCCAGAGTGACTGTCTATTCCAGTAAGGACAGAATTCTACCCCTTCCATGGTGGAAGGAGCCCAGTGGAATCAACCTGTCACCAGGAAGCTGGCTGATTACCCCTGGATAGTGGTGTGATATTGGGCCTCAGTGTGTTGGTCTCTGCTGTTGAC
The DNA here is from genome assembly GCA_004023965.1 of Spilogale gracilis. Classification (NCBI taxonomy): domain Eukaryota; kingdom Metazoa; phylum Chordata; class Mammalia; order Carnivora; family Mephitidae; genus Spilogale; species Spilogale gracilis. The sequence continues at coordinate 62,171 of PITA01002928.1, forward strand.
AGATTGGGCACTCAGTGGTGACCAGATCCAAGTCAGCCTTGGTGAGCAGAAGCCCACTTGGCTGAGTCTATGTGTTACCTTCATCCATGCCACCATGGCCACTCTGTTCACAAGCCCATTGGGTGACAACAGGGGTGGCTGGGCAAAGGGGCTGACTGGTGTCCAGAGAAGGGATCATGCTGTCCACTCGATGACTTAAACCCTCCTCCATCGAGGTCACCCTTTAATGAGCATTCACATTGGACATAAATATCTTCATTTTTATTTTTTTGCCCATTCAGAAAGATGTATCCACATACTTCCTTCCCCAAGTTTTCCACCAGTTTCCCAGTTGTGTTCCAAGTCCCTGACTATCCAGCCAAGCCATTGGCCACAGCCTATGAATGGGTGATGGTACATGTGGCCATTTCTCTCTCTAAGCAAAGTGCACAACCTGTTGGAAGTTCTGCACACTGGGAGGGTTTCCCTTTACCACTGTCCTTTGGGGAGGCCCCAGAGGGGGACTGTAGTGTGTTGTTCTCCATTTCCAGGTGCCAGCCTATCATGCAGAGCCAGCTAGAAACCAGGCCCCCGTCATCAGCATCGGAAACTCCCCGTGTGGACCTTAGGTGCAGGCTGGGAGAGAAGGCAGTATATAGCAGGAGTGGAGAGCATGGGCATTTAGGCCACTTCTTCATGTAACTTATTGTGCCTTTAGGACCTGATCAGGCCCAGTGACAGTTGTACATGTCCATGTGATGATGAAGTGCTGTTGTCATGTCCGTTGTTAGGGCTTGGTGGATCAGATGGCACCCAGTTCATGACGGACAGCTCGGGGGGCATGGTGATTTGGTGGCCACAGTTCAGTGTCCAGTTTCTACTAAGACCCAGCAGCAGGCCAAGTTTCTCAAAAGGAGTGTAATTATCTGTAGATGATGGCAGGCCTTACTCCAAAATCCTGAAGGCCTGCATGGCAGTTCACCAGTAGGGGTCTATCAAAGGTGGCAGACAGCATCTGTCTCTGCATTTGAGGTTCAAGCACCCTTCGATCTACATGGGCCCTGGAAGGAATCAGAGGTGAACACACCTTAAGTGATAGTCACTGTATATCCTGAAGCTCTTGAGGCAGACACAACCTTCTCGTTCTGGCCAGCCCATCCATGGCCGCCCTCCTATGGGAGAGACTCCTTCTCCCCCAGAGCCTCTCTGAGTCCCTCCCCTCTAAGAGCACTCCTTTTGGATACTCTTGGGAAAGTCCACCCATGAGGTCCTAGACCAGGTTGATGGGGGCTGAAGGGTATTCTGAGTTAGAGTTAACTGGCCTGGATCAGTGTCCTCTGGGCATGCTGGTGGCTCCAGGTGTGTGGGCAGGTTGGGTCTGGGGAGGAGGGCCGTATATCATGCCACTGCAGGGTAAGCTGAAAAATGGTTACAAAACTAAATGTAATGTGATATGCATTTTACCACTTTTTTTTGTGTATGGTAGCATTTGGGGGGTAATGTTTTAATGGCTTTGAGTGTAAAATTATTAGGTCAAAGGAACGAATCACTGATCTATAATGAATCATGGATGAGTCTCAAAATTACGATGCTGAGTGTAAGAAGTCAGACATAAAGGCCATATATTGTATGGTTTCTTTTTCATGAACTATCCAGGCAAATCCACAGATACAGAAAGAAAGCAGACTGGTGGTTTCCAGGGCCTGGGGAGTGGGTGGAATGGGAAGTAAATATTTCATGGGAAGCAGTTTCTGCTTGGGGAGGTGAAGTATTCTGGGATTTCGTAGTGGTGACAGTTGTACAGCTTTGTGAATAGACTATAACTCACTGAACAGCTCAGTTGTAAGAGGGTGAATCTTACAGTATATGAATTATATCTCAATTTTTAAAATTGGGTGTTAAATAAATACGTATGTATATTTTAAAAAAGAGTTCACCTCGGGCAGGGGTATGGCCCTCTATCTGGTCTCCCCGCTACCGAGATCCAGGAAGACCTCCTAAGCAAGAACAAGCACCATTTATCCGGAGCCTGCCCCGTGTGCCTCAGGGGTCAGCCATGAGCACGTGGAGACACTCCAAGGCAGGCAGAAGAGTGCGGAAGCTTTCTGGTGGGAAAAAAAAAGGAAGGCATGTCCTGACAGAGGGCCAGACTCGCTAGAAGAGGGGCACCATTTGTGACGGGGAGCAGATTTCGCTTTCTCCCATCTGCTGTTTCGGAAGACACGGCAATATTGAGGGAGACTGTCAGCTCTTGATCCAGTCCCGACTGCTTGGGGCCCATTGTCACAGACACTGTGGTCTGACCTTCCAGGGAGGGAGCTGCAGCCTGTGGGTCAGGGCCTTGCTAGTTGGAGTGAGTGGGCTCCTGGACGCCTGAGTGGCTTTAAAAATTCTGCGGACCAAACAGGATATTACTCAGCCATAACGAAGAATGAAAGTTTACCTTTGCTCTTGCAAGGTCTATGGGTGGACCTTGAGGGCATTAGGCTAAGTGAAATAAGTCAGGTACAAACAGGTAAATACTGTAGGATATCACCGTATGTGGAATCTAGAAAAACTATCTCATGGATATAGAGAGCAGACTGGTAGTTGCCTGAGGAGGGAAGCGGGGGGCTCCAGGAGTGCCAAATGGGTGAAGGGAGTCAAAAGGCACAAGTGTTAAAAAAAATACAAGTTCTTGGGGCACCTGGGTGGCTCAGTTGGTTGAGCGACTGCTTTCGGCTCAGGTCATGATCCTGGAGACCCGGGATCAAGCCCCACATCAGGCTCCCTGCTTGGCGGGAAGCCTGCTTCTCCCTCTCTCACTCCCCCTGCTTGTGTTCCCTCTCTGGCTGTGTTTCTCTCTGTCAAATAAATAAAAAATCTTTTAAAAAAGAGTGCAAGTTTCGGATAAATGCATGCCATGGGGGTGCACTGCACACCACGGGGACTATAGTTAATAACAACATAGCATATATTTGAAAATATCTAGGAGAGTGGACCTTGAAAGTTCTCATCATGAGAAAAAAATTCCTGTAACTATGTGTGGCCAGATATTAACTGGATGGTGATGATCTGTTTGCAAAATATGCAAATATCAAATCAGTACATTGTACACCTGAAACTAATATACAATGTTTATGCCAGTTATGTTTCAATTCTTAAAAAATTTCCTGGACTGGAACTCATGATTCATCATTTTAAGTCAATCAGACAGTCTTTTTGGATAGAGAAACTTCAATGTTTTTACAACTACGATTAACCAGAAAAAACCTGTGACAATTAGGGTAATGATGAATAATGGCGACGTCAATAGTAACAATCATTATTCCTATAAATCTCAGAATTTCTATTCTCTATTCCAGTAAACCCCTTCAATCGCCTATCTTCCTAATGTATTTTTCCTCCGGGTCCGCCAGGGAAGCTCGGCTTCCTCCCAGTCCCGCTCAGTATTTCTCATCAAGGAGTGTCCTCCCAAGTCACTCCCGCGGGCAGAGGCTGATCTGTGTCCCCGGAGTGAGACATGGAAAAGTTCCCTTCAGAAGGTGCGTTTGAGGAGCGGGCCCCAAAAGGGACAGCGGCCACGCTGGGGGTTCCCTTCCCAGCACTCAAGCCGGCCCTGTGAATGGGGTCTTGGAAAGTTCTCCGAGCGGCCCCTGCAACCAGTGGAGCCCAGGCAGTACTCCGCCGGGCCTGTGGACCACCTGCGGGGGAGGGCACTTTGCGCGCCAAGCCAGCGAGCCTCTCGGGAGGGTGGCGGGAACCGGCGCTGCTTCCCAGCACTGCAGATGCGATCCCCGGGCTCGCTCGCGGTCGGCTCCGGAAGGCCACTTGAGCGATCCCGCCGTCGCTGACGGCATCTTGGGACTTTGCTTCAGGCATCGCCGCGCAGTCAGATCCCTCGACCGTTTTAACCCGCGCTCCCGGAGTCACTACATAAAAGGGGCCGCGGGGTGGCGGAGTAGCACTGAGGTGGGCCGCCCCGGGACGGATCTGGGTCCCCAGAACCGTGAAGGACCACCGCCAACCTTGTGGGCCTGGCCTCGTCGCGGTCCCTACGACGAGATGACAGGAAGCAGGACGTGGAGGCCGAGTAAAGCTCTCCGCAGGCCTCCTCGCATCGGTCATCTTGGCCAGGCCACAGCTCGGGAGAAGGGACTTGGAATATTGGGGGGTGTTCCGAAGAATGAGTCCCGCACAGACCCTTACAACGGATGGGGCGTCCTACCTAAACTCACCCATAGGGCTCAAGCTTGTCTCCACCTCCAGAGCGGGACTCGGAAAGCTGATGGGCAAGTCCGGCGACCGGGACCCAGGAGGCCCGCCTGCAGTCCCGGATACACCTTGCAGGCCGTCTGTGTGGGTAGGGCGGATCCGTGAATCTGAAGGGGAACTTGGGAGAGCTTGGAGGCACCTCGGACCACCGGACCTTGAGAAGGACTGAGGCCCAGCCAGGGCCCGGTTCTGTCCCTCACAGTGGCACCCGGTAGGAGCCACTACGAATGGCAGCTTGGAAAATAATTTCAGCAGGTGTCTGTGACAGCTGGGATCCACGCGGGCTTGTGGCTGAGCCTACGACGCGCAATCCGGTCTTCTCCGAACGGCCGGGTCCCACCTCCCGGCGGGAGAGGAAAAAAAAAATGAAGAACATGAAGACCCCAAAGTCTGTTCACACGCTTTCGCGTTACCCCGCGGCGGCTACAGTTGCTTCTGGAGGGCGAAGGGGCACCAGCAGGTTCTGGTCCACACCCGCACCCGGGAGGACAGCGACACGATCACTTCCCTTAAATCTGCCCGTCCATTCTCCGGCGAGTGGGTGACGTGCCGGCGCCCTGATTCCCAGTAGGACCGGGAAGATTCCGCCAGCACCACCGGCCTCCTGCAGTTCTGCCTCGCGTGCCTGGGCCAAACCCCATCCTCGCAGATTTCACTTGTATTTCGGGGGAAAACGATATAAAAGCGGCCGCCAGATGGCTCCCGACAACCGTTGTTACAGTCAGAGGGACGGCCAGGGGCACCGCTGCCACCCAAAGGCGCGATCACCTCAGGGCGCACCCCGGATCTCATCTCTCCGCCGGCGTTGGGGGGGCGGGCGGTGGGCGTGCAACGCATCCAGGGGCGTCCTCCTTGGAGCAAGGCGCGACCGCAGAACACAAGAAGAGCTTGGAACATTTCCCGGAGAGGCAGGAGGCGCGACTCAATGCCTAGGCTCTCCAGAGCAGCTCAAGGCAGTTCCCGGGCTCCCGGGAGAGACTTGGTCCATTCTGTGCGGGCTCAGCCGAGCCAGGACTGGGAAACCGAAACGTTGGAAGTACTCCTAGAGAACATGGATGAATCACTGTTATTTATAATTATGGAGTGGGGAAAGAAGCCGTAAAGCAAATGATCGATAAACTTGACCGCACAAAATTTAAACAAAACAGATATTTGCACATAGCACAAGCAGTCAAATGACAAGGGGGTGGAGAACATTTGTGTAAATACATGTAGAATATGATATTGATTTCAGCATTACTTATTATAACAAAACGGGAGGAAAATACTAGCCATTAGGAGGGACCACGTTAGATAAATTCCAGGACATCAATACCATGAATTTGTATTTTATTTTATTTTGATTTTTACTTTGTAGAAGAGGCAGATCTATAGGTACTGACGTTGGAAGATGTTAATGATGACCTGCTAAATGAAAACAGCGAGTGATATAATTTCTCTTGAAAGAAAAAAGCACTTAAAATGAATACTTGGATGGGGGCACCTGGGTAGCTCAGCTGGTTAGCACAGGTCGCCATCTCACAGGTTGTGGGGCTGAGCCCTATGTGGGGCTCTGTGCTGAGCGGAGAATATGCTTCCTATTCTTTCTCCTTTTCCCTCCTTCTCTGCTCCTCCCCGCTCTTGAGCATGCTCTCTCTCTGCCTCAAATAAATAGATAATCTTAAAAAAAATACTTACATAGAAAGGCAAAGGAATTGGAATAGCTAAAGAGATTTTGAAAGATAGGGATAAAATCTTCGGTATCTGCACAGGTATTACATAGTTAATAAATTCTGTGTGAACTGGCAATAGATCAGCGGAAGAGTAGAAACCCAAATGAGTATGTCAACTGATTTTTGGCAAACATACACAAGTAATTCCTGGGCTGAAAGACGGTCTCTCCGTCAAATGGAAGGAGGCAAGCGGACCTCCACAGGCAAACGAAACTACAACACCTCACCTCACCTCACACCCCACGCAAAGATTAGCTCCAAATAGATAACACATTAATTTATAAAATGTAAACATTAGGAAAAAGTCTGTGGGAAAAATTGGGGATCTAGGGCTGACAAAAAGATTTTAGACTTGACACCAAAAGTGTGACCCATCAAAAGAAATGGATAAATTAGAGCTTATTAAAAGTAAAAACCGGGGCGCCTGGGTGGCTCAGTTGGTTAAGCAACTGCCTTCGGCTCAGGTCATGATCCTGGAGACCCGGGATCGAGCCCCACATTGGGCTCCCTGCTCGGCAGGAAGCCTGCTTCTCCCTCTCTCACTCCCCCTGCTTGTGTTCCCTCTCTGGCTGTGTTTCTCTCTGTCAAATAAATAAAATCTTAAAAAAAAAAAGTAAAAACCAAGGTTTTGTGAAAGACCCTTTTAAGAAGATGAAACAACAGAGTACATACTGAAGGGAAATATTTATACATCCAAATAATCACACATCTAACAAAGGGCAGGTATCCAAAACAAAGAAAACTCTCAAAATGCACTGGTGAGAGGCAAACGGTCTGATTACAAAATAGGCAAAAGACATGAAGAGGCATTGATGATAAAGCAGCACATGAAAAAATTAAAATCACAGTGAGGCATCATGACATACAGAATGTCTTGGACAAAATGTGGGAAAACAGTCCCAGATGCTGGTGAGGTTGTGGGGAGACCGGTCACTTACACATCGCTGGTAGTGGTAAAAAGATGTGATAGCCCCTCTGGAGGATGCCCTCTGCCTCCCCCCGCTCCCAAATAAGCAAACCACAGTGATAAAAACATGCAAGTACCTTATGACCCGGAAGCTCAATTCCAGGCACCTATTCCCGAGGAAGGAAAATGGATTCAGTGCAGTGAAGGCTTGACTCAACAGAACTCGCACATTGCAAAGAAAGCTCTGACCTTTGCCTGGCTCCTGGGAGAAACTCTCTAAGCCCTTGGGATGTCTCCCCTGAAGATGGTGTCTTTGTTTCATTGGGGCCTTGGATAATTTAAGCCAATAATGAGATTTATGGTGGTGGTGTTGGAAGGGGAGACTTGGACCATACAGAACCATTTTGACCTCCGGGAAGTCCACTTGGTGGAGTCTCCCCACCCCCAGCCCCCAGAAATGAACACATTTCTTTTGCCTTTGTTCTCCACATGATTACTATGCTTGAGGCTAAATGAGGTAGCATCTCAGTGCGGGGCCCAGGATTTCTGAGTTGCAGAATTTCTTTTCCTTTGGTGTCCACCATTCTTGGTCAGACCACTTCAAAGAGCGAAGAGGTAGACCAGATGAAGGGTGGTGGGCAGAAAAACAAAGTTCATTGAGAGATAGTACAAAGCTCCCTAAGAGGGAGGGGACCCCCCTGTGAGTCTCTCTAGGGAGTGAGGCGTTTCCCCCGAGAGTGGTCTGGAGGACCCCACCCCCAGACCCAACAATAAAATTCTGGACATGATGTTCTTTTTATTTATTTATATTTATTTACTAGAGAGAGAGAGAGAGAGAGAGAGAGAGAGAGCAAGCACGAGCAGTAGGGAAGAGCAGAGGGAAAGGAACAGAAGAGAAGGAGAAGCAGACTTCCTACTGAGTGGGGAGCCTCATGTGGGGCTTGATCCCAGGACCCTCAGATCATGACCTGAGCTGAAGGCAGATGCTTAACAAACTGAGCCACGCAGGCGCCCCAACATGAATGTTCTTAGCAGCTCTGTTCATCACAACCCTCAAACTGGAAATGACACAGAGGTACTTCAAAGAATGAAATGTTAAAACAGTTAGGTGAAGGGGTGGGCGCCGGGGTAGTTGTGGAAATGGGGAGAAGTGTTTTCAGACACATATCAGAGGAAGAATGGGCAGGAGAGGGCAGTGGATTGTCTATGACATGGGGAGAGACAGGATGTATAAATGCTTGGGGAGGTTGGATCAGGGTAGCTAAGTGAGCAGTGGTAGAATCTATTCAGATGCAATGTCTGGGGAACCACTAAGACAAGGAAGAAGAGTTTGTTGACCTTGAAAATAAAACTGTCGGGGTGCCTGGGTGGCTCAGTTGGTTAAGCGACTGCCTTCGGCTCAGGTCATGATCCCGGGGACCCAGGATCAAGCCCCACATCGGGCTCTCTGCTCGGCGGGAAGCCTGCTTCTCCCTCTCTTACTCCCCCTGCTTGTGTTCCCTCTCTCACTGTGCTTCTCTCTGTCAAATAAATAAATAAAATCCTAAAAAAGAAAAGAAAAGAAAAGGAAAGAAAAGAAAAGAAAAGAAAAGAAAAGAAAAGAAAAGAAAACTGTCAGTTATTTTACCAGCAAGTGGGTTTATTTGGGAATAGCAGAAAATTGCAATTTGGGGCACCCAAGCTATAGCAAAGCCCCGGGCAAGTCTGGAGAATGAGGGATAGCAATGCTATTTTGTAGAGGAAACAGGAGTTGGGAAGGGCTGTTATAAACAAACAAAAAAAATCCACTGAAGTAAACTGGGAGTCTGAAATACAGTGGCTCCTCATTGGCTGAATTTTGACAGTCTTTCATTGGCTGGGCTGTTGTCTGCCGGGTTAGAAGAGTAGGCTTCTTCCTTTGGGGAATATAAGGTAAGTCTATTCTTATTGGGATCTCCAATTTGCCACTAGTGGTAGGGTGTGAGAGCGCCCCCTTCTGGTGGTCCAGCTCCATTTTAATGAGGTTTCCCTTTAAGAATTTTCCTAGGTTGGACCCTTTTACCTATCTATCTGTCTATCTATCTATCTATCTATCTATCTATCTATCTATCTATCTATCTATCATCTATCTATCATCTATCTATCTATCTATCTATCTATCTATCATCTATATATCTATCTATCATCTATTTATATGATTTTTTTATTTTTTTGAAAGAGATAAAGAGATAGTGAGAGAGAGAGTGAATGGGGAGGAGAAGGAGGAAAGAGACTCCCCTCTGAACAGGGAGCTGGAGACACAGACATGGGGCTCAATCCCAGGACTCTGGGATCATGATCTGAGCCGAAGGCAGATGCTTAACCCACTGAGCACCCAGGCACCCCTAGCTGGGCTTTCTCAATATGTCATATCTGTAAGACATCCCAGTCAGAAAATGTAGGAAGGGGTTGTATATCTAATTCTGGATGGAATGAGAAAGCTAGGGTTTTTGTAAGCACGGAGTTAATAATTGATGCCTTCAAAGTAGACTAGATCGCACAGAGGCTATTATTTTTAAAAAGCAAAGTTATAAAAGAATAGGGCCCAGTGTTGATCTCCCATGAACTTCAAACTTCAAATCCCAGAGGCTATGACTGCAAACGGTGCTGTGAAGGACACTGAGAGGTACAGGGATAAAAGGAGACAATCCTGCTGTCAGGAGCCAGAACAAGACTATCCCCAGAAATAAAGGTGGGCCACTCTGCCTGCTTCTCCACCTCTGCCCAGCACAGTCTCAGGCAGGCAGCCCCATCCCAGCCCTTCTTCTTTCCCCCTCCACTCAGACCCAGGGCCCAGCTGGGTGGGAAGGTCCTGAATCCACAGGCCTGGACTCCCTGTGTCCTTGGGATCACCTCACATATTTGGCACCCTTAGTCATTCACTCACTGCCCCCGCTGTCCAAAGCGGAGGCTGGTGACCCAGACCTACTGCACCATAGCTCTCTTTGCAAGAATTGGACCACTTTCCCAAGGGGAAGACATTCCTTTCACATGATGGGGACAAGCCAAGGGGACACCGATCCTGGTGCACCTGGACACAATCTTCGTGGGCTCTTGCATACGAGACTAACTGAGGCCTCAAGGCTGAGGGGCCTGCTCATCACTATTCTTCTTCTTTTTTTTTTTTTTTTAAAGATTTTATTTATTTGGGGCGCCTGGGTGGCTCAGTTGGTTGGGCGATTGCCTTCGGCTCGGGTCATGATCCCGGGTCTCTGGGATCATGACCTGAGCCGAAGGCAGTTGCTTAACCAACTGAGCCACCCAGGCGCCCCCTCTTACTACAGCATTTAGCTTAAAATCTATTTGTCTGATATAAGAATTGCTGCCCCACCTTTCTTTTGAGGTCTGTTGTGATGAAAATTTGTTCTCCATCCCTTCACTTTCAGTCTGCATGTATCTTTAGGTTCAAAATGAGTCTCTTATAGACAGCATATGGGATGGGTCCTGTCTTTGTATCTAATCTGTAACCCTGTGCCATTTCATGGGAGCATTTATGCCATTCACATTGAGAGTGGCTATTGAAAGACATGTATTTATTGTCACCATATTGTCTGTACCATCCCTGTTTCTATGCATTGTCTCTGTTAATTTCTGGTCTATATTACTCTTGGGGCCTTTCTTCTTTTATAGAAACTCCCTTAATATGTCTTGCAGGGTTGGTTTGGTGGTCACATATTCTTTCAGTTTCTGTGGTCCTGGAAGCTCCTTGTTACTCCATCCATTCTGAACTACAGTCTTGCTTGATGAAGTATTCTTGACTGCATGCTCTTCTCAGTTAGTACCCTGAGTATGTCTTGCCAGCTCTTTCTGGCTTTTCATGTTTCTGTGGACAGGTCGGATGTTATTCTGATGTTCCTCTCTCTGTATGTGGGGAATCTCTTCTTCCTAGCTGCTCTCAGGATGGCTTCCTTTGTTCCAAGATTTGCAAGTCTTACTATTATATGCTGGGGCATCGTTCTGTTCTCATTAATCTTGGAGGGGTCCTCTCTGCTTCTTGGACTTGACTGCTTGTTCTTTCCCCCCAGATTAGGGAAGTTCTCAGCTATGATTTGCTTAAATATACCTTCTAGTCCCTTTCTCTTTCCTTTCCCTCAGGAATTCCAATAATTCTGACGCTGGAACATTTCATGACATTGTTAATCGCTCTGAGTCTCTTCTCTTGAGTCTTTAGTTGTTTGTCTCAGGCCTCCTCCATTTCCTTCCTTTCTATCTGCTTAACTTAAAGACCACTGGTTCATTCTTTTGCCTCACTTACCCTAGCTGTTAGAGTATCTGGTTTAGACCGAATCTCATTCATAGAATTTTTAAGTCCAGCCTGATTAGCTCTCATTTCTGCCTTAGATTCTATATTGCCCCACTAACAGTTTTCTCAAGCCTAGCTATTGACTTCATAATTACTACCCTGAATTGCTACACTGAAGTTTACCTCTGACATCTTGCTTATAATCATATCCATTAGGTCTCCTGCAGACCATTGTCTCTGGTTCTTTTCTTTGTTTGGACTTCTTCCTCCTTTTCATTCTGTTGAGAGGTTATTGAGGCAATGTACCACCGTCCAAAATAGCAACCATGGCCCAGGCAAGATGCAAGCCACCACTGATAAAACAGAGCCAAAACGAAACCCAAGAATAAAATTTATAAAATTAAAAAATTAAAAAAATAAAAAATTTAAAAAGGGGGGTGCGTGGAGGGGGTGTTATAATCTCTTAGTGTGGGCAATTAGGGTGTTCCAGTTCTTGGGTGTATTTTGTTCTGTTTGCTAGAGCACACTACTTCCCAGAGTTAGAAGGAAAATAAAATTGGTATATATATAAAGATAATACTGAATAGAGAAAGATGACTACATTGAAACATATATAGGTCTGAAAAAGTACAAGTTAAAAAGCAACTATGAAATATAAGTTGACAAAATCATCTATTGAAATGAGAAAAAGGTAAAAAAACCAAAACAGAAGCATAAGAGAAAGGATAAAAAGAAAATGATAGTTGTATCTAAAAAATAAGCATGCTGTGAGGCAATGCCTGGAACTCAATATACAATTTGCCCCTGGTGTTGGGACTATACAGTCTTATGGGATCCATAGGGCTGTATCTTCTTGTTCTTCCAGCCTGTCTTCTGGGGGCGGGGACTGCTGCGTTATTTCTCAGGCAACCCTGATTGGGTAGAGTTGCCCTGCCCCCTGTTGGAGGGGATGGGCTCAGTGAAAACTGGTATTTTTTCTTATTAGTGTTTTTTTTTTTTATTTTTATTTTTATTGTTACTTAAATTTTTTTTTTCCCGGTGTTCCAAAATTCATTCCCCATTCCCCACACCCAGTGCTCCACGCTTTAGGTGTCCCCAGTACCCACCACCAGGCTCTCCCATCCCTCCACCCCCCTCCCTCCAAGTCCCTCAGTTTGTTTCTGTGTCCAAAGTCTCTGTTGTTTCATTTCCCTCCCTGGATTACCCTAGTTCCCATTTACTTTCCTTCTCCTACTGTCCTCCAGGTTACCCCTCATGCACCGGAAGTAAGTGAAACCATGTGATACTTGACTTTCTCTACTTGAGATTTTGTTCTTTGGTTGTTTTCCCCACCTCTTCCGAGGGTCAGAACAAACATGGCCACACCTAAACCTCTGGTCCAGAGCAATTAAATCGCAATCTGGTATCTTCACTAAACCCTCCAGGACAAGCAGTTTCCCTTTCTGTGTGCGCTGCCCCAAGCCACAGCCTCACGTGTGCATGACCACAGGGACTGTCCTAGGGACCAGGAGTGTCCCTGCCCTTTGTGTAATTAGTGAGCAGCCACAGGCTTGTGCACGCACCTGCATCTCCTGGGTCCTGTCTGGTGCTGTTCTCAAGCCCTTTCCTGAGTGCAACCACTCTGTGAGTTTTTGCCTGGTCCCCAGTCAGACCCCTGATGCTTTAGGCTGCCCAAGAGAAGAGTGATTCTCAACCAGCCCCACTTGCAGTTCATGGCGATCCGAGCTGAGAGACCCTTCCTAGGCTCACTGACCATCACCTGCTTCCTGGATCCACTGCTAGGGTACTGTGCCGGTCCAGGAAGCCACTTCAGCTCTGAGGCTTCTTGTATCTCAAGACCACAATGTTCTACCTAGAATTTTGACTTCAATTTCCAAATGAAAAGGAAATGCCTTTTCATTTCCAAAGACCCTTTCAGAGAGGGATGTCACGCCCTACAGCACATTTCTAAGTGTTATACTTTTGCACTTCTGTTATATTTCACTTTCCAGGAGTGAGCTTATGGAGGCTCCCTCCTCCTCCTGTTTGTCTCTAATATCTCCCTGCAGATTCACGACTTTGCCCTTTGTATCTTGCAAAAAGCAATGTTTTTCTGCTTGTAGAGATCCAGATATATGTGTTACATCTCAGGCTGATTTCATGCATGTTCAGAATGATTTGACAGATATCCAGCTAATTTCAGAGAACCAGTTGAAATGGGGTCCCCTACTCCTCTGTCATCTTGCCTTTTCCTCAAAAGGGATTTTGGACCAGGTCAATGGAGTCAATGGAGAAATCTCTCAAGATTTATAAGAGTTCTCATGAGATTTAATTGGAGGAGTCCTGAAATGTAGCCAGAAAATTCTGGAGATTGCCCCAAGATTACATGAGATCCAGCTGAAAAAAAATAGAAGTATCTTTTCTTTTTATTCTGGGGTGTTTTGAGGCAAACACAGATAGTCTTAATGTGCCAAAGCCCTGGAAAGCCCCCAGAGAGCCTGCCTGTGTGTTAACATGTTCTTCTTCAGAGCACGTTTCCTCTGCCTTCTCCTTTTGCCCTTCTGTTTCTATCTCCTCGGTTTAGTGTGAATAAGGATCCAGAGGGCCCATTCATCCCATATTCAATGCTCCCTTGTTAACCCCTCTTCACCCCATGGTAGTGAAACACCAGAGTTTTAGATGTGAGATGCCTTGGATCTACCAGCAGTTTGGTCTGGGAACATTTCTGTAACTGGAAAATTAGACATTATGCCCAATCCTGAGGTGCCATCCCTATATACAAAAGGGGCACAAGCAAGCTCTGTTTTGGACCATCAATTTCTCTCAAGGAATGGGGAGTTCAGCCAAACATCCAATGAGTTTTAGCCCTAGATCTCAATGGCTTGGGTGGAAGTCTCACAATATTTGAATGAAATCTTGAGATTTGGACAGAGATCTCGTGAGATTTACCCCAGGATCATGTAAGATCTGGCTAAAGCATATCATTTTCTTTTTTCCTAGGGTGTTGTGAGGCTAATACAGACATCCTTAACTTGTTGATAGCCTGGAAAAGCCTCTGTGGATCTTGTCCGTGTGTTCACTTCTACTGCCTAGGGAAATTGCTTTTTCCTTCCACTCCTACTCTCCTGTATCTAACACCTTTGGTTGAGTGGGAATAAGAGTCCACAGGGCCCATTCATCCTGAATTAGATGATCCCTAATAAGCTTCTCTTCACCAAGGATGCTGAAACATCAGGGATTCATGTGTGAGATGCCTTATGTTTTCCTGCATGTCATGTCTGGGACAAATTATGAAATCAGAAATACTGATGTACATTCCTTACTGACATAAGGGGTTCCAAGCAGGGAACTTCCATTAGGCAGTGCCAAGTGCCCAGTGCCCAAGGGCACTCCCAAGTGCCCAGGTGTTCGGCCAATGTTCCCACAGGTTTTGTCCCTTATTTCACTGGCCAGACTTGAGATATCTTGAGATTTGGATGAGATCTCCTGAGATATGGAGTGAGATCTCACTAGGTTTGGACAGAGATCAAATGAGATTTGGACCAAGCTCTTGTGAGTTTTGGAGAGAAGTCACAAAATTTTGATGAGATCTCATGAAATTTGGATGGAGATCTCTCAATATCTCAATGAGATTTCATGAGATTTGGACTGAGATGTCACAAGAGCTTCACCAAGATTACCTGAAGTGTGGAAAGGAAAGACGTACCTTTTCTTTCTTTCTTTCTTTCTTTCTTTCTTTCTTTCTTTCTTTCTTTTTTTTTTTTTCTGGGCAATTTTGAGGGTAATGCAGACAGACTTAATGCTTCAAAGCCTAGGAATTCCCCAGAAAGCCTGCCTGTTTGTTCACTTGTCCTCCTCAGGGCCTCATTTTTTCTTCCTTCCCCTCCTACCTTTCTGTTGTATCGTATCTAGGCGAGTGTGAGTGTGTGACAATATGGCCCATTCATCCTGAGTGTCACGCTCCCTTCCTCTTCTTCACCCAGATTCTGAAACACTATGGATTTATGTGTGAGACACCTTGCATCTTCTTGCATGTCTTGTCTGGGAGAATTCATGAAATTGGAAATGTTGGAAGTTCTGCCTAATTGTGTCATGTGCATTCCTTACTGAGATAAGGAGTATAAAACAGGCTCTTCTAGGGACTACCCAATCTTTCCAAGGGTACAGGAGACTGGCCATTATTCTAACAGCTTTTGGCCTAGATCGCACTGGCTTGGAATGAGATCTCACAACATTGGATGAACTCTCCCGAGATATGGACTGAGATCTCATGAGATTTGGACAGAGATCTTGCGACTTTTGAATAAGATCTCACGAGATTCTCCGAAGATAATGTGATGTCCACCTGAGGAAAGAGGTAGCATTTCTTTTTTTCTTGGGGTGTTGTGAGGCTAATAGAAGCAGGTTAACATGTTGAAAGCCTGGGATAGCAGCCTGCCTGTGGCTCACCAGTCTTTCTAGGGGGCTATTTCTTCTTTCTTCTCCTCCTGTTCCTGATTTTTCATAACTGGTGTAAAGCAAATAAGAGCGTATCATTTAGTATCTGATGTATTTGAATTATTAAACACATCTCTTATCTGAAAAAAAATCAGGAAAAATTAAAGAACTAAATAAATGTAAAGACGTCCCATGTTCATCGATTGAAATATTTAATGTTGTTAAGATGACATCCCCCTCAAATTGATCTACAGCATTAATGAAATCTCTATCAAAATCCGTGTACAAAAAAGTTAACTTAGCAGACCTGAGAGTGTTATCACCTGAAAATCCTGCAGGCAAGTTTGACCCTTGGCTACGATCTAGGAGTTTGGATTTGGGGGAGGGTTCCTATAACCCTAGCCCATAAAAGTAGCTCACTATACCTTAATTGTGCAAACAATATGGCTTACGGTGAACATGAGAGTTCCTCCTGGAACTTTGGAATTTGGGTATGTACTAGGCAGAGGGTGCCTGCATGTCCAGCTTCCAACAAAAATCCTTGGCACCGAGTACCTAACTAGAGTCCCTGGTAAACATCACTTCACACATGTCACAACTATACTGGGAAAAGTTATGCTCAATGAAAGAAGTCAGTCACAAAATATCACATTCTAAATGATTCTATTTATATTAAATATCCAAAACAGGCAGATCTATTGAGACAGAAAGAAAATTAGTAATTTCCTGAGACTGGGTGAGTATAGGGTTAGGGGAGCTGGGGCATGATGGCTAAAGGATATGAGGTTTCTTTTATTGGTGATGAAAATGTTCTAAAATTGATTATGGTGATAGTTCCACAACTCTGTGAATACACTAAGAATCATTGAGTTGTACACTTTAATAGGTGAATTATGTGGTATTTGAATTACATTTCAAAAGCTGTTTTAAAAATAAAAAAAGTTATTTGTCCAAAAAAAAAAAAGACTCAGAGATCATATTGAAAATTCTATTTACCCAGGACACCATTTGAAGACAAAGCTCAAGGAGACTTCGCAAAGCATTTCCTAACTTACATAATTTGATTCTAAGTGCTATGTAACCTAGCAGAGACCAGAAATGTATATTTTCTAGTGTTCATAGATGATTCAGAGTACAGCCAACCAGGAAAAAGTGTATTGTTATAGGTAATATAGGGTCTAGGGAGGGAAGGGGTACAGATATTTGGAAGACTTACGCTTGGAAATAAGAAGAGAAACTCATTCTTCATAAGTGAAAGCAAAAGAGCACAATATGTGAACTGATTTTAAAATTATCCTAAATTATGTACACATGTGTATATAAATATAAACATAAATGTGCGTATATATAATTCATAGAAAGAAGTAGGAACATGCAATCCAAACTTGACAATTTTACCTTTGAGGACAGGATGAAATGTGAAGGTCAAGATTGAATGGGGGAAGAGTAGTTGAATTGTCACTTAGACACAAGGGAGAAAATACAAAAGAACAAAAACAAAACAAAACAAAAACAACCTGCAACTTGAATGACAATAAAGTTAATTTCCCTTCGGATAACATTATAGATATACTCTCCAGATCCGTTCAGATAAACTCAGAGTAATGGGAACTCAGAATCCTTTAATCTTGTTGCTCCAGCATGTATACTCTCCATTCTCAAATTCACCTCACGGCCCAGGATGGCTGCTTCCACTCTAGCCATCACATCTACATGCTAGATAACAAGAAGAAAAAGGGAGGAAAAGACTGTCCCTTCCCATTTTGATAACTTTCTAGAGATTGTACACACCACTTCTACTTAAACTTCTTGGCCAGAATTTAGTCACCTCATCACTCCCATCTGTAAGGGAACCAGAAAGTAAGGTCTGTATCCTGGGTAGATATATGCCTACCAAAAATTTGGGAGTCTAATTACTTTTACCAGTGGGGGAAACACATTTCTTAATTATTCTGTTTTGACTTATACTGTGAAATATTTATAAATATGTATATATAAATATAAACATTTCTTATTGTTTTTTCTTACTTATACTGTGAAATCTTTATAAATAGGTATTCACATATTACTTATGTAATTAAAAAAAAGATAACATGAAAATTTGGATCTAGAGTTGAAGGAATTCAAGCCTGGCCTTAAGGTAAGATCGATAATGAGAAAAGGTGTATGTGAAGAGGAGAAACATATGGAACAGCCTTATGGAGTCAGTGCAGAAGAATGCCTTTCGAATGATGCTCTCATAGAATGTTAGTGCTCTGTGGGATGAATCAAATATTCTGCTAAAACTGGAAAAAATCCACCAGTGGTCTCTTCCTAATATATAGAAAAGCACCCTGCTGCTATTCATACATTTTGACACTCCAAGGTTTCTCCAAAAGTAAAACCTTTGGTGCCCACTGTCCCTTGTCCTCTGGCACATGTGAGAAGGTGAGAAAGTAATAGAAGAAGCAAAACAAATAATGACTTTGAAATGATCAACTATGCTTAGGGCTCTTTCTTTTTTTCATGGACTGTGTGGATACTAAATTATGTTGGATTTGTTATAATATATTCTTACAGTCTGCTAGTAAAATTGTTCCCATGATCTGTGATAGAACTAAACATTTCTTAATATTAAGCAAAGATCATGGCATGTTGGGGAGCCTATTATGGCACTGAAGTCAGTCCACTAAGGGGAACCTAAAGATTAAAGAAAAAAAAAAAGTTGAACTGCCCACCTAAAGAAGTTGGAAAGCACAAATTTGTAGACAATTTGCCGAAGAGCTGGTCATTCTCATTAAAGCTGAGTGCAGTCCAGGAAAGGACTGAGATGTGTGTCATGAGGGAAAAAAACAAAACACTTACTGTTGACACTGAATTTGAGGTCACTGGCTCTGCAGGAACATTACTACAGTTCAACCCAGCAAGACTCTCTTCCCCTTTCTGTGGTTTGAGCATATGCAGGGACTGAAAAGACAAATGTGGCAGAAGGAAAATGGAGGTGGAATGATTATATAATGCTTATGAAACTGCAGTTAAAATTGATCATGAGTTTCCTGAAACTGAATAAAGAAAACCATGTTTTGAAATGCGCTGGGAGGCCACGAGGGGGAGCTCTCACACCATATTACTCCTTGTAGCTCTGCATTACCCAGAGGAAGAGCTGTAAGTTGCATTCTCCCAGGAAGAAGCCTACACTTTACTACACTTGCAGGAGGAAAAATGGATTTTCTTCTTGCCTGGCAATAGCCTAGCCAATGAGAGAGTCAGAATTCAGCCAGTGAAAAGCCCCGATACTTTGAGCTCCCAGTAGACTTTTTGTTTATAACAGCACCTCTCAACACCCCCTTTCCTTTTAGAAAATAATGTTGCCTTCCTTTGTTCTCCGGACTTGCCTGTGGTTTTGTCATAATTTGCTTGTGTCAAGTTGCAATTCTCTTTTATTCCTGAATTATTCCTATTTTGTCGATAGAATAAGTAACAGTTTTATTTTAAAGTTAACAGCTTCATTTTGGAAAGAGAAGCATGAGAAATCAGGGGGGGTCAAGTAGATGGCAAAATATGGAAAGTATAAGAAACTGTAGGTTACATGAGGGCACGTTCAGAGGGAACGAGTTAGCAAGATGATATTAAATGCAAGGGAGAAGATGTGGGGTGGAGTGAGAGTGAGGCTATATTAAGGAGAAGACCAGGGAAAAATTAAATAAAAGACCAAGAAATGCCCAATCCATTGTGGTGCTGTCCTTGTCTAAGAGAGTTTTCAGGAAAGATACAGGGATATCAGAGCATTGGAAAATGGGAAAATTTAGTATCACCTTATCATTAACCAACCTCATGACTAAAACCTCGGTTCTGAGAACTCTGGTGTTTGGACCACGTCTTGTTCTGTATCAGTGCGCCTTTAGCTTGCAACAGTGATCCTCAGTGTTAGCCATACAGTCTGACTGGAAAGTTTTTTTTTTTAAAAAATAGTGATGCTCCAGGCATAGCCTAGATACACTGGATCGGAATCACTGGGGAATGGGGTCTAGTAAGGGATATTTTTTTAGAAGTCTTCACCGCACCAAACAGAGAGGGAGAAATCAGTGACATCTTCTGATCAAGTAAGTTCTGCCAGCACTTCTCTTATGAGTAGTGTCACTTCACAAGTAACTCTGACTTGTAGTGGTCACTCTTGATTGCCCACAGACTTATATGCCACGGAAGTCCCTATTTGTTCAAGGAGATAACTCTCTTTAGGGAGAAATCCAATTCTTTTTTTTAAAAGATTTTATTTATTTGACAGAGAGAAACACAGCCAGAGGGGGAACACAAGCAGAGAGATTGAGAGAGGGAGAAGCAGGCTTCCTGCCAAGCAGGGAGCCCAATGTGGGACTCAATCCCTGGTCTCCAGGATCGTGACCTGAGCCGAAGGCAGTCACTTAACCAACTGAGCCACCCAGGCTCCCTGAGAAATCCACTTTCTAAGTCAGGGATGGAATCTAATTATTTCCAGTCAGTAGGGGGCAGGTTGTTCAGTTCTAATCAATGGGATGAGAATGGCAGTCTGTAAGGGGCTTCTTGAAAAGTCATTGTTCTTAAGAAGTGGACCTTAGGACAACAGCCCCACATCTTTCTCTGGATGTTGTCATCACTGGCAGAAGCATTGGGAATGAGTAGCAGTCTGTGGCTATTTAGGACCTGCTGTAGAGAAGGTAGATACTCTAGAGGAGGGCTGGAAAGACCTGCATCCAGAGGGAATTGTTAGATCTGATGAATTAACCAATTCTGGAACTATCCTATCTCCAGACTCTTCAAAGAACCCTAAGGAAACTTGGAAGCAGGAACAAAGGAAACAGAAAGATGAAGTGAAGCATTACTCAACAGATAGCTCATGCCAGGTAATGTTAACAATCAGCACTAAATCATCTAACCTATTTTTACTTATTCCTTTAACCTTCTCTCATTCCTATCTTCAGAAACCATTGGCAACCGCATGTGAAGCAGCATCCAAAGTATAAAAACCATCTTGCCCTGACTGGAGGTTGAAATCTTAAACAGAGCTACTGCAGCTCTGGCCACACTTTTTTTTTTTC
>PITA01002928.1:82853-127735 GCA_004023965.1 Spilogale gracilis
TTTCGTTTCCCTCCCTAGATTACCCTAGTTCCCATTTGCTTTCCTTCTGCCACTGTCCTCCAGTTTACCCCTCATGCACCGCAAGTAAGTGAGACCATGCGATACTTGACTTTCTCTTCTTGGCTTATTTCACTCAGCATAATCTCTTCCAGTCCAGTCCATGTTGCTACAAAAGTTGGGTATTCATCCTTTCTGACGGGGGCATAGTATTCCATTGTATATATGTACCACATCCATCTTCTTTATCCATTCATCTGTTGATGGGCACCTTGGCTCTTTCCACAGTTTGGCGATTGTGGCCATTGCTGCCATGAACATTGGGGTGCATATGACCCTTCTTTTCACTACATCCGTATCTTTGGGGTAAATGCCCAGTAGCGCAATTGCAGGCTCGTAGGGTAGCTCTATCTTTAATTTTTTAAGGAATCTCCACACTGTTTTCCAAAGCGGCTGCACCAGTTTACATTCCCACCAACAGTGTAAGAGGGTTCCCCTTTCTCTGCAGCCTCTCCAACACTTGTTGTTTTCTGTCTTGTTAATTTTGTGGCCACACTTTTCTTATATAACAAAACTACCTCTTGCCTAAAAAGGAAAGTTGGAATCCAAAATTTAAATCCAGAACTATAAACTATATTCCATCAGTTTGGAAATTAGCCCATTTCCTCCACTTTCCAGAATTCCCAAATGAATAAAGCAACTTTCCTAATCTTCTTGCTCTGTGGCACCAAGATATGTACTAAATTAGATTTTCAGTCAAACCTCCATTTGCTACCAAGGAAATGTATTTAAAATCAAGCCATTAAATATGTCCCTTGAATTAAGCTAGGCAACTATCAAATCATTCTGAACACCTATGAATTCAGTCTGAGATGTAGAAAAGAATAACTGGAATAAAACAAATAGAAAAGTGACCACTTTTTGCAAGGTAGGTGGGGCAGTGAAGTGAATCTGAGGGGATATATCTGAATATAAGTTGCGAGAGGAGGGAGCCTCAGTGAGCTGGCTACTGGAAAGCCCCAGAGAGTAAAATTAGAACCTTAGAAATCTGCTCCAATGAGAGACGTCCCTTCCTGAAAGGTGCTCAGTTGTGAAATGAGCAGACTTGTAGTAGATGGTACAATGTGGTCTCAGGATCCTGAAGATCACAGAAAGAACAGGGGTGCCTGAGCTGGCAGAGTTCACAGGCATTGGAGTGGGGAAAATGGTTACAGTCAGTGAGCCCAAGGGGAGGGTCTCAACTCAATTCACCATAAACTGAGAACTGCAGCACAATTGGAGAACAGCTTTCAGTGCATGGGCCCTGTAAAGGGCAGAAAGAGGACAACTGTCTGCTTTCCCCCAGGAGGATTGGTATGGACACTCACCTCAGGGGTCTGCAAAATTTGGCACACACAAATGTGAAGACTGCTTATCCTTGAGGGTTGAAGAAAGGGGACCACAATGTTTCAGCTCTGGGGCTGAAGATCCAGGAGGGCCATTTTCATTTTTATCTTCTAAAGAGGTGGGGAAAGCCTTCTGGGAACAAAAGCCACATACAACAACCCAAAGCAGCTTACACTGAGCCTGGCTGCCAGGCAAGTAAGTGGTGGTGCAACTCCACACAGGCAAAGACACTTGAGAATCAGTGCAACAGGCTTCTCCCCCAGAAGACCAGTAGGAACATCAGACTAATACCAAGTTTATGGATCACACAGAAGTGAAAAATGCCAATGTTGGGGGAAAAAAGTATATAGAATTTAATACTTTTTTTCATGAGTCTTTAGTCTTTCAGTTTAAGATTTTCTGTTTCTTTTTTCTTTTTTTTATTGTGTTATGTTAGTCACCATAAAATACATCACTAATGTTTGATGTAGTGTTTCAAGATTCATTGTTTATGTATAACACCAAAAAATATACCCAGGACCAAGTGTATTGCACTTTTTTGTCTACCTGTTAGATCATATTCCCTTTTTATTTCCCTTTCTTTATTCTTTTAAAAACACTCAGAAGTGTATATTTTGCTAGGGTCATGGTTGATATTTTTGATGTTCTCTCCTTCATCCATTCTTCTCTGGGAAAAATGCCTAGAGTACAGAATTCACAACAAAAGAAAAACCAGAGGTAATACTCTCTGTCACAGATATGATTGATATAGATGTAAGCAGGATAATGGCTATAAAGTTACTCGCTTGGCTTAAAAAAATAAGACACTACAGAATTTCTTAGTGCAGAAATAAATTCTAGTCATGCCCCAATTAAAAATGCTTTAACTGTGATGTAGTCTAGATTGGATACTCTAACATCTAGGGTAAATGAGGCAGAAGAGAATAAGTGACATAGAAGACAAGTTAATAAAAAGGAAGGAAGAAAAAGAAAAGAGAGAAAAGTAGCTAATGGATCATGGTAGGGACACTTCAAGAAATCAGTGATACCATAAAAGGAAGGAATATTATAATTATTGGCGACCCTGAGGAAGAACAAAGACAGAGAGGGACAGAAGGTAGATTTGAGCAAATAATAGCTGAGAATTTTCCCAATATGGGGAAGGAAACAAGCATTCAAGCCAAACCAGGACCCCTCTCAAAATCAATAGAAATAGATCAACACCATGACATATAATAGTAAAGCTTGCAAATGTCAGAACTAAAGAGAAAATCCTGAAAGTAGCTTGAGACAAGAGGTTCTTAACATATATGGTTAGAAACATAAGGCTGGCATCAGACCTATCCACAGAGACTAGGCAGGTCATAAAGGGCTGGCATGATATATTCAGGTACTAAATGAGAAAAACATGCAGCCAAGAATACTTCATCAAGAAAGGCTGTATTCACAATGGAAGGAAAGACAGACATAAGCTAAAAGAATTTGGGACCCCAAACCAGCCCTATAAGAAATGTTAAAGGGGATCTTTTAAGCAAAGAGAGCCCCAAAGTAACACAGACCAGAAAAAAACAGAAACAATCTACAGAAACATGGCCTATATGGGCCATACAATGGCACTAAATTCATGTCTTTCATTAGTTACTGTGAATGTAAATGGGCTAAATGCTCCAATCAAAAGACAAAGGTTATCAGATTGGATAACAAAGCAAAACCTATCCATATGCTGTCTAAAAGACTCATTTTAGACATAAAGACACCTCTGGATTGAAAGTGAGGGGAGAAGAAGCATTTATAATGCTAAATGACATCAAAAGAAAGCTGGGGTGATAATCCTTACATCAGACAAATCAGATTTAAGCCAAGACTATAATAAGGGATAAAGAGGGACATTATATAATACTTAAAACATCAATCCAACAAGAGGGTCTGACAATTATATATACTTATGCTCCTCATATGGGAGAAGCCAAATATATAAACCAATTAATAACCAAATTAAAGGCACACAATGATGATAATATAATGATAATAATACAATAATAGTAAGAGACTTCAACACCCCACTCATAGTAATGGACAGATCATCTAAGCAGAAGATCAACAAGAAAACAAAAGACTTTGAATAATAGACTGGACCAGATGGACTTCACAGATATATGAACATTCCATATTAAAACAACAGAATATACATTTTTCTTGAGGGCACATGGGACAATCTCTAGAACAGATCACATACTAGGCCAAAAATTAGGTCTCAACAAGTACCAAAAGATTGGCATTATTCCCTGCATATTTTCAGACCACAGTGCTTTGAAACTGGAACTCATACACAAGAGAAAATTTGGAAGGAACTAAAAATTTTGAAGGTAAAAAAATATCCTACTAAAGAATGAATGGGTCAACCAGAAAACTAAAGAAGAATTTTGAAAATTCATGGAAACTAATGAAAATGAAAACATCTGTTCAAAATCTTTGGGATGCAGTTAGGACAGTCCTAAGAGGGAAATATATTGCTATACAAGCCTCTCTCAGAACAATTAGAAAAATCTCAAATACCCAAGCTAACATTACACCTAAAGGACCTGGAGAAAGAATAGCAAATAAAGCCTAAACCAAGCAGGAGAAGAGAAATAATAAAGATCAGAGCAAATGCCAATGAAATAGAAACTAGAAGAACAATAGAACAGAAAAATGAAACTAGAAGCTGGTTCTTTGAAAGAATGAGTAAGATAGATAAACCTCTAGCCAGATGTATCAAAAAGAAAAGAGAAAAAACAAATTAATAAAATTATGAATAAAACACGACCAATACCAAGGAAATACAAATAATATTAAGAACATATCATGAGCAACTATATGCCAACAAATTAGGCAATATGGAAGAAATAGATGCATACCTGGACACTTATAAACTACAAACACTGAAACAGAAAGAAATAGAAAATGCGAACAGACCAGACCCATAACCAGCAAGGAAATTGAAACAGTAATAAAAAATCTCCTAACAAACAAGAGTCCAGGGCCAGATGGCTTCCCAGAGGAATTCTACCAAACATTTTTAAAAAACGATTTTATTTATTTATTTGACAGAGAGAGATCACAAATAGGCAGAGAGGCAGGCAGAGAGAGCAGAGGAAACAGGCTCCCTGCTGAGTGGAGAGCCCAGTGCAGGCCTCGATGCCAGGACGCTGAGATCATGACCTGAGCTGAAGGCAGACGCTTTAACCCACTGAGCCACCCAGGCACCCCAAACATTTTTTTAAAAAAATATTTTTATTTATTTATTTGACAGAGAGAGTGAGAGACAGCATGAGAGGGGAGAAGGTCAGAGGGAGAAGCAGACTCCCCATGGAGCTGGGAGCCCAACATGGGACTTGATCCTGAGACTCCAGGATCATGACCTGAGCAGAAGGCAGTTACTTAACCAACTGAGCCACCCAGGCACCCCTCTACGAAACATTTAATGAAGAATTATGCTTATTCTTCTGAAACTGTTTTAAAAAATCAAAATGGAAGAACAATTTCCAAGCTTGTTCTATGGGGCCAGCATTATCTTGATCCCAAATCTAGATGAAGAAAATTGCACCAAAAAGGAGAATTACAGACCAATATCCCTGAGGAATATGGATGTCAGAATACTCAAGATACTAGCCAATAGGATCCAACAGTACATTGAAAGGATTATTAACCACAACCAAGTCGATTTATTCCTGGGCTGCAAAGGTGGTTCAACATTTGCAAGTTAGTCAATACGATTGATTACATTAATAAAAGAAAAGACAAAAACCATATGATCCCCTCAATTGATGCAGAAAAAGCATTTCACAAAATATAGCATGCTTTCTCGATTAAAACTCTCCACAGTGTAAAGATAGAGGGAATATATCTCAAAAACATGAAAGCTATGCGTGAAAAGCTAACAGTGAATATAATTCTCTCTGGGGAAAAACTGAGAGCATTTCCCCTAAGGTCAGGAACATAACAGGGATGCCCAATCTTACCACTGTTGTTCAGCATAATGCTAGAAGTCCTAGTCTCAGCAATCACACAACAAAAAGTAATAAAAGGTATTCATATTGGCAAGGAAGAAGTCAACTCTCTCTCTTCTCTGGTGACATGACACGTTATGTGGAAACCCAAAAGACTCCTCTCCAAAATTGTTAGAACTCATATAGCATTTCACCAACGTGGCAGGATACAAAATCAATGCACAGAAATCAGCTGCACTTCTATACACTAACAGTGGACTGAAGAAAGAGAAATTAAGGAATCAGTTCCATTTATAATAGCACAAAAAATCATAAGATACTTAGGAATAACTCTACCAAAGAGGTAAAGTATCTAACTCTAGAAATTACAAAACATTTATGAAAAAAATTGAGGAAGACACAAAGAAATGGACAAATATTCTATGCTGGAATTGGAAGAATAAATATTGGAAGAATAAATATTGTTAAAATTTCTTTGCTGCCCAGACCAATCTATACATTCAAGGCAATCGCTATCAAAATACCACTGACATTTTTCACATGGTCATAACAAATAATCCTAACATTCGTATGGAACCAGGAAAGACCCCAAATCACCAGGGGAATGTTGAAAAAAGTAAAACCAAAGCTGAGGACATCACAGTGCCTGACTTCAAGCTTTATTATAAAGCTATGATCATCAAGACAATAAGGCACTGGCACAAAAACAGAAACATAGATCAATGGAACAGAATTGAGAATCCAGAAATGAACCCTGAACTCTATGGGCAACTAATCTTTGACAAAGCAAGAAAGAATATCCAGTGGAAAAAGGACAGTCTCCAACAAACTGTTTTGGGAAAATTGGACAGCCACATGTAGAAGAATACAAATGAGCCATTTTCTTACACAATACACAATGGCAAACTCAAAATGGATGAAAGACCTAAATGTTAGACAAGAATCCATCAAAATCCTGGAGGAGAACACAGGCAGCAACCTCTTTGACCTCAGCTACAGCAACTTCTTGCTAGGCACATCTCCAAAGGCAAGGGAAACAAAAGCAAAAATGAACTACTGGGATTTTATCAAGATTAAAAGCTTTTGTGCAGCAAAGGAAACAGTCAACCAAACTAAAAGAACATATAGAATGGGAGAAGATATTTACAAATGTCATGTCAGATAATGGGCTTGTATCCAAAATCTATAAAGAAGTCATCCAACTCAACACCTCCCCCCAAGTAATCCAGTTAAAAAATGAGCAGAAGACATGAACAGACATTTCTCCAAAGAAGACGTACAAATGGCCAACAGAACATGAAAAAAATCTCCACATCACTTGACATCAGGGAAATACAAATGAAAACCACAATGAGGTACCACCTCACCTCAATCAGAATGGCTAAAATTAACAAGTCAGGAAACAACAAATATTGATAGGGTATGGAGAAAGGGGAACCCTCTTACACTTTTGGTGGGAATGAGCTGGTATAGCCACTCTAGAAAACAGTATGGAGGTTCCTCAAGAAGTTAAAAATAGAGTTACCCTATGATCCAGTAATTGCACTACTAAGTATTTACCCCAAAGATACAAATGTAGTGAAAGGAAGGAGCAAATGCACCTCAATATTCATAACAGCAATGTCCACAATAGCATAACTATGGAAAGATGGCCACTGACAAGGCATAGATAAATAGGATACACACACACACACACACACACACACACACACACACACACACAATGGCTATTACTCAGCCATCAGAAAATATGAGTACTTACCATTTACATCAATGTGGCTGGAACTGGAGGGTATTATGCTGAGTGAAATAAGTCAATCAGAGAAAGAATCCTCATATGGTTTCACTCATATATGGAATATAAGAAACCACATAGAGGATTATAAGGGAAGAGAGGTAAAACTGAATGGGAAGTCATCAGGAGGGATAAAAACCATGAGAGACTCTTTTTTTTTTTTAAAGATTTTTTATTTATTTGACAGAGAGAAACACAGCCAGAGAGGGAAGACAAGCAGGGGCAGTGAGAGAGGGAGAAGCAGGCTTCCCGTCGAGCAGGGAGCCCTATGCGGGGCTTGATCCTGGGTCTCCGGGATCATGACCTGAGCCGAAGGCAGTCGCTCAACCAACTGAGCCACCCAGGCGCCACCAACCATGAGAGACTCTTAACTATAGGAAACAAACTGAGGGTTTTGGAGGGGAGGTGGGTGGGGTATGAGGTAACTGAGTGGTGGGCATCAAGTTGGACATATGATGTGTTGAGCACTGTGTATAATAAGAGAATGATAAATTATTGAACACTACATCTGAAGTTAATGATGTCCTCTGTGTAGACCCTTTGAATTTAAATAAACAAGAAAAAAATAAAATAAAAATGATGATTTCCACTGCATATATTTATACATAGATATATTTGTAAAACTATAAGTCAAAATTCTTTCTTCTGTGACCATGATATTGTATCAGGCATCTTTATATGTCTGTAATTGCCTTTAGAGACATTTTGAACTGAAAGTGTTTCTAAAAATTTATGATTGCACTCATGTATTAGGACCAGAATTTTTCTGATAGGAAAGCACGACAGTTGCACAGTCAGTAAATGTTAGGAAATGTCTGATTGTGGCAATTCTTCTCAGCAATTCATCTCAATAAAGCATGATTATGGGGAATTGCTTTTGATTTCTCCTTGGGAACTTGGAATCTCAGCATGTCACTCCAAAACACAAACACAATCAAAAAGGGTCACATTTCCTTTTTTTTTTAAAATAAAGATTTTTATTTATTTATTTGAGAGAGAGAGAGAGAGAGAGAAATTGGAGAGAGCACAAGCAGTAGGAACAACAGAAGTAGAGGGAGAAACAGACTCCCTGCAGAGCAGGAAGCCTGATGTGGGCTCGATTCCAGGACTCTAGAATCATGACCTGAGCAGAAGGCAGAGGCTTAATTGGTGCCCCATTATTTTCATAATTACTCAATGCTTCAGATCCCAGTTGTTAAATAACTCCTCATTGGGAAAATTATTTGCATATGCAATAGATTTATATAATATAAAACTATGAAGCCACATTAGATGGTTATTGCTAAACATTTAGAGAAGAAAATGTCTCCAATAATTATGGAAAACATCTGCACAATAACATTCCTTTAAAAAACACTTGAGAAAACTCTGTTCTTTGTTTATCCCCCTAGGTTTTGATCATTGCTGTCTTGCTTTTACTATTATCTTGAAGCTCAGGGATTTGTATGGTTGCCGTTGGCATTTGTCAAAATGTTTTTATTTTACCTAGAGAAAGTTAAACAGCTAATATTTCATTTCTTCTCACAGAGAATAGTGATTTATTTGCCTTCATTTAATTGTGATAATAGAGTTATTTAGTTGTTCAAAAGAGAAGAGAGTGTTACTTGCAAATATATACAATTGGAAACCTGATATAGTAGTTTACCTGATATAGTAGTTTACATTATAGAGCCAAATGTAGGCATGCAGTAAGTTGTCCAGTAAATCAGCTATCAACTGTGTGCTAGTTACAAGCAGGTGCTCAGTAAATGTCTCCTTCCTGTGTGTATATATTTCCAGGACTGAATCTAAGAGATTTAGATTCTAAAGATCATAAAGATTGTATTCTGAAGAACATAGAGATTGTCAATGCAGAGAAAGACAAATACCATATGAAACAATATTTTTAAATTTTAAATTCATCTCTATATGGAATTTAAAAGAAAAAAATGAACAAAGAAACAAAATAGCAACAACAACAATAACAACAACAACAAGGACAACAACAAATCTTAAATACAGAGAGAACAAACTGGTGGTTGCCAGAGGGAAGGTGGGTGGGGGGATGGGTGCAATAGATAAAGGGAGTAAGAGATACAAACTTTCAGTTATAAAATAAATAAGTCACTGAGATGAAGACTATAGTACTGGGAATATAGTCGATTGTCACATAGTGCATTTGTTGAGACAAAATGATTACTGAGTCCAATAACTTGGAACAAAGAGAGGGCAAAGGAGCTGTACCTCCAGAGACTGCCAAGAGGTGCAGGGTAGAGATGAAGCCCTGAATCCAGGTGAGCTCTTGGCTTTATTATTCTGAAATGTAAAGTATGTGGAAGCAAAGAAAAAACAACTCAAGAAAGCAATCACACAAGGGGTGGGAAGGAGCTGTGTAGGTAACTATCAGCATAGGTCCTAGTGAGGCATTAACTGGGGGTTGCAAGAGATGGGAGAACTGACCTCAGTAGGCCTATCTGATTCATCATCATTGCTGTTTTCAGCATGTACTGTTTAATTTCTTTCTTTTTTTATTACATTATTTTTTTCAGTGTTTCAAGATTCATTGTTTATGCCCCACATCCAGTGCTCCATGCAATACATGTCCTCAGTACCCACCACCAGGTTCACCCATCCCCCACCTTCCCCCCTCCAAGACCCTCAGTTTGTTTCTGAGTCCAAAGTCTCTCATGTTTCATCTCCTTCCCTGATTTACCCCAATACACATTTCCTTTTCTTCTTCTGCTGTCCTCCATATTACTCCTTACACTATGTACTGTTTTCAATATTAAATGATGGGGAATTGTTGGCTTTTGCCATATAGATACAGCTTTTGCCACATATGCCTGTTCTGTTCTTATTGTCTCTTTTTTTTTTAATAGTAAAAATTTTTTTGACTTTATTTATTTATTTTTAAATTTTTAATTTTTTAAAGATTTTATTTTTTTATTTATTTGACAGAGAGAAACACAGCCAGAGAGGGAACACAAGCAGAGGGACTGAGAGAGGGAGAAGCAGGCTTCCCGCCGAGCAGGGAACCCGATGTGGGACTCGATCCCGGGTCTCCGGGATCATGACCTGAGCCGAAGGTAGTCGCTTAACCAACTGAGCCACCCAGGCACCCCAATTTTTTGGCTTTAAATTTATTTTATTTTTTTTATTGTTACTTAAATTTTTCCCCAGTGTTCCAAGATTCATTCCCCATTCCTCACACCCAGTGCTCTATGCAATAGGTGTCCCCAGTACCCACCACCAGGCTCTCCCATCCCCACCCCCTCCCTCCAAGTCCCTCAGTTTGTTTCTGTGTCCAAAGTCTCTATTGTTTCGTTATCTCCCTGAATTACCCTACTTTCCTTTACTTTCCTTCTCCTACTGTCCTCTACATTACCCCTTATGCACTGCAAGTATTGTTTCAGTGTACCAGGATTCATTACCCATGCCCCACACCCAGTGCTCCATGCAATAGGTGCCCTCAGTACCCACCACCAGGCTCTCCCATCCCCCTACTCCCTCCCTCCAAGTCCCTCAGTTTGTTTCTATGTCCAAAGTCTCTCATGTTTCATTTCTCTCCCTGAATTACCCTACTTCTCATTTATTGTTTCTTTTATCTGCTGAGGTCTCCCTCATCTCCCCGTTTTTTTGTTTACATGAGTTTAAATTTGAATGGATCTTGGAACACTACATCAAAAACTAATGACGTTGTATGGTGACTAACATAATATAATAAAAGATAATAATAATAAATAATAAATAAATTTGAATGGAAGTTTACAAGGGGCAGTGGTTAGGGGATCGACTGACAGCCAGACTACTGCAGAAGGCTTTAGCATGGCTTTAGCATGAATAGTTTTGTGAAATAGGTAGTAAAGGGCCTTCAACACTGCAAGAAAACATAAGAGAAATAATATATCAAGACCTACAAGAATCCATATTTGGAGGTTAAGTCCTGAAAACTAGTTTTGAGAGTTAAGACAATGAGCCAGATCGTTAAGGTGGGCAAGTGTGGCATTTTGTGTCTCTTCATGTAGTTGAACCATTTGTTCATGTAATTGGCCTTGAAGGTTAAGAATGTCCTGACCCAGAGGAGAATGAAATGCTCTATGTAGAAGCTGTTGGACATCCTCCAAAGAAACAGAGCTATTAAAGAGGACAGGGGTGATACATATGGAGCAATATCCCACTTCACAGCTGACGCAACTGAGAGTCCAAAAAGCTTGTTGATATTGCCCTAGCCAAGAAACTGCTGCTTCAAGGACCTGGAGGATTTCCTGATCAATTGTGGTCTGAGTGATTAAGTCAGAAGTCACATTTTGTAGATAAAGGTTTATATGAGGCACTGTTTGAATAGAATGGGAAAGAGTGACTACAGCTGTAGCAGGCATCGCAGCCTCGGAGGGAAGAGTTATAATGGGTGTTATGAAGAGTCTGAGAAATCTTTTGCTTCTAGCATGAGCTAGAAAATTAGTAATTTGTTCTAAAGCAGAATCTCCAATCCAGACCCTGGTCAGGTTGACTGGGATCCATGGCTCAACCCTCTGTTTAAGTATAAAGTATGAGTGATGTTTAGTTGGGTTATATTCAAATATAAACAGTGGATGATCCATATGAAATTGGCAGCTAATATTACATTAAGTGTTGCTATCCAAGATAATGAGAAGATGAGTTTACCTGAAAGACAGAAGGCTCATGGGATCTCATAGTAAATGTACAGGGGCTAGAGGTGCAAACCATAATCTGTTCAGTGTTGTATCACTGGTAATCCAAGTAATCTTTTTATCCATAGGTCTTTGATAATTTCCTTGATGCACTGTGTGAGGAATAAAGACAATTTCCAGGCACCAGATCTATTTTTTAAGAACAAAAACAGTGAATGCACTGATGTATGCACAGCAGGGTTCCTGCCAGTCCCAGATTCCAACATAAAGATCATCCAGAATAGTTGTAAGGGAGGTTATAATACCATGTGGTGCTAGAGTTTTGAACCAGGAGACACACTGGGACCCAATTTTCTAGCACTCATCCCTCAAGTAGTGAATTTTCAGTGAAGTTTGTTGATCTGCTGGTGCCCCAGCTCAAGTCAAGCCTTCAATTGTACCCAAGGGTGGCAGCAAATGGGAATGGTTAGGTTTGGGATATCTGAGATACCTGGGTGGCTCAGTCAGTTAAGTGGATGCCTTC
Organism: Spilogale gracilis; assembly: GCA_004023965.1. Classification (NCBI taxonomy): domain Eukaryota; kingdom Metazoa; phylum Chordata; class Mammalia; order Carnivora; family Mephitidae; genus Spilogale; species Spilogale gracilis. Next base: position 95,154 of record PITA01002928.1, read on the forward strand.
TGCTCTGGTCATGATCCCGGGGTCCTGGAATCAAGTCCCGCATCTGGCACCTTGCTCAGTGGTAAGCCTGCTTCTCCCTTTGCCTGCTCTGCCTGTCGCTCTTGCTGCTTGTGCACATGCACTCTCTCTCGCTCTCTCTGACAAATAAATAAAACTTTTTAAAAAATTAAATAAATTAAAAAAGATTTATTTATTAAAAAAAGGTTTAAGATATCTTTTTCCTGATTTAATTTTATGCCCTATCCTGGCAGTTCTGATAAATATTTGATATTTTATTGTCCTTATATGATTGATTCCTGTGAAGATATGTTTCATATACCATTGTGCTTCAAAAAGAATACAATAATTCCTGGTTGTAATTACAGCACAGAATAGTAACTCTTTGTAAGAAAAAAACCCATCATGAATGAGTCTATGCCATCCATTGTGATACCCAAGTTTGCTGCAGAATTTTCCAACCTTGAAGGGGGCTGAATGCGGGAAGCCAATTGCCCTCTGTGTAGGTGGTATTATTGGTGGAAATGGGAGGTTCAGGGTCTCCCCACAGGAAGAGGTCAAAGACTGAGGGGATATGTGTCCAAGAGGTGTGATTTCCCATAGAAATAGGGAGGAAGCTAAGGAATCCCCATAACATGAACAACACAGATACCTAGAAACTTTAGAGTTAATAGTTACATGTGCATGCTTGGAAAGGAGTAAATTTTCAGGGGTCATGGGTGTTGCCATGTTTTCTAAGTTTTTTTTGGAGTATGGTTAGAATACCACATGTTGGCCCAGAAGACTATGTTGTAGGGGTTAGGGTTTCTATCCTCAATTTTATGGCCGTTCTCCCTGGGAGTGGCTGGACTGTAAGATGCTGAAGTTCTGGAACTGGGTTTGATCCTTGTAGATGCCAGCTCATGGTAAGGCCATACAGCTTTTGCCAGAATCTAAAGGGGCTCTGAAGGAGACAACACATACCCTCTTCCCCATGTTAATAATTTCACTGGCCCTTGCCATTGGGGTCCTTGTAGAGGATGTCAATAGACCAGAGGCTTGGGCCTTTGCTTGAGCCAGAACAAAATGTTGTTCTATGGTCATAAGACCTGACACATTGCAATTTAAAAAAATTTAGAGTAGCTGGGCTTTTTTTTTTTAAAGATTTTATTTATTTGATAGTGAGAAACACAGCTAGAGAGGGAACACAAGCAGGGGGAGTGAGAGAGGGAGAAGCAGGCTTCCCGCAGAGCAGGGAGCCCGATGCCGGGCTCGATCCCAGGTCTCCAGGATCATGACCTGAGCCAAAGGCAGTTGCTTAACCAACTGAGCCACTCAGGCACCCCAAGAGTAGCTGGGCTTTATAAAGTTGCTCCTGAGGGGAAGTATATGTCTCCATATTCCCCCTTTTTTGTTTATATAGTTGTGTTTTTATAAGGCTTTTGGCCCATTTAACAATGGCCTGTCTGGTTGGGTTATATTGGATGCTAGCAACATGTTTAATGTTCCATGTTTCAAAGAAGATTGCAAGGGTGTAAGTAGGACCATTTTTTAGTTTTAATTTGTTTAGGAAGGCCCATGGTGGCAATTGTAGAAAGGATACACTTTTTAACATGTTTACTAACTTCTGATTGAGCTGTGGCATGGAGTAGGCCAGAATATTCATAGTGACATGGAGATATTTAAGATGCTCAGAGCATTTATAACAAGTGACATCCATCTGCAAGAACTCATTTTTTTTTTTAATCACTGGGGATTAAGCCCTCCTAGGGGAGTAATTTTGGAGTATTGTTGACAGTCAGGGCAAGTTTTAATGATTTTCTGATCCTGCCATAAAGGTATTTTATAGGTTAATGTCAGAGCTCTGGCACCTTGATGGAAAACTGATGGAAGCAAGTGCCTCTTAAATGCTTGTAAAAAACATTACCAATTTGCTAGCTCTATCATTACCTTCCACTAAGAGTTCTGGACGGCCAGAAACAGATCGGATATGAGTAATCTAGATTAATTCTGTCCTGGCTTGTATTAGACAGTGAAGATATTTAAGCATATTTAAAAAACTTTTCATCATTTATGTTATGGATAAAGGCCATCTCAGTGACCTGAACGGTATGAGCTATGTCAGCAGAGTCACAGTCAAAGGACAGTCATGAAAATGTTGAAAAGCTGCAATGACATCACCAAGTTTGGCCTTCTGAGTGGAGCTGTGGTGTGTAGTAAGAAAACGTTTCCCAGTGCCCTGTTCAAGCCATGTGATTGAGTCCTTACCCAGTTTCCCTGATCCATTGACAAAGACCATTAAGGCATCAGGTGTAAGAATAGCAGATAGGACAATAAAGGGAGTAAAGGGAAGTAGTTGAAAGCCTTGCAAGACTTTGTCTTGTGGTAAAGGAAAATTAATGTTTCCATGATAATCTGCCAACACTTTTGAAAAATTTCAGATTGGTGGAGAGTGCCTGGAAATTTGTCTTAGGGAGCCCTGTATTTTTATTTTTTTATTTGCTCACTTTTTTTGACTTTAAATTTATTTTATTTTTTCAGTGTTCCAAGATTCATTGTTTATGTACCACACCCAGGGCTCCAAGCAATACGTGCCCTCAGTACCCACCACCAGGCTCACCTATCCCCCCACCCCTGCCCTTCTAAGACCCTCAGTTTTTTTCTGTGTCCAGAGTCTCTCATGTTCCGTTTCTCTCCCAGAATTACCCTACTTCCCATTTCTTTTCCTTCTCCTATTGTCTTCTATATTACCCCTTATGCACCACAAGTAAGTGAAACCATGTGATACTTGACTTTCTCTACTTGGCTTATTTCACTCAGCATAATCTCTTCCAATCCAGTCCATGTTGCTACAAAAGTTGGATATTCATCCTTTCTGATGGAGGTGTAGTATTCCATTGTATATATGGGCCACATCTTCTTTATACATTCATCTGTTGATGGGCACCTTGGCTCTTTCCACAGTTTGGCAATTGTGGCCATTGCTGCAATGAACATAGGGGTATATAGGGCTCTTCTTTTCACTACATCTGTATCTTTGGGGTAAATGCCCAGTAGGCAATTGCAGGGTCATTGGGTAGTTCTATTTTTCATTTTTTAAGGAATCTCCACACTGTTTTCCAAAGCAGCTGCACCAACTTGCATTCCCACCAACAGTGTAAGAGGGTTTCCCTTTCTCCGCAGCCTCTCCAACACTTGTTGTTTCCTGACTTGTTAATGTTGGCCATTCTGACTGGTGTAAGGTGGTATCTCAGTGTGGTTTTGATTTGAATTTCCCTGATAGCTAGTGACGCTGAACATTTTTTCATGTGTCTCTTAGCCATTTGTATATCTTCTATGGAGAAGTGCCTCTTCATGTCTCTTGCCCATTTTTTGATGTGTTCATCTTCTTTTTGGACGTTGAGTTTGAGTAGTTCTTTATAGATCTTGGATATCAGCCCTTTGTAGTGTCATTTGCAAATATCTTCTCCCATTCTGTGGGTTGCCTCTTTGTTTTGTTGACTGTTTCCTTTGCTGTGCAGAAGCTTTTTATTTTGATGAAGTCCCAGAAGTTCATTTTTGCTTTTGTCTCCTTTGCCTTTGGAGACGTGTCTTGAAAGAAATTGCTGTGGCCGATGTCAAAGAGGTTACTGCCTATGTTCTCTTCCAGGATTTTGATGGATTCCTGCCTCACGTTGAGGTCTTTCATCCATTTCGAGTTTGCCTTTGTGTGCGGTGTAAGAGAATGGTCTAGTTTCATTCTTCTATACGTAGGTGTCCAATTTTCCCAGCACCATTTATTGAAGAGACTGTCTTTTCTCTACTGGATATTTTTACCTACTTTGTTGAAGATGATTTGACCATAGAATTGTGGGTCCATATCTGGACTCTCTACTCTGTTCCATTGGTCTATTTGTCTGTTTTTGTGCCAGTACCATGCTGTCTTGGTGATCACAGCTTTGTAATAAAGTCTGAAGTCAGGTAACGTGATGCCCCCAGCTTTGTTTTTCTTCTTCAACAATTCCTTAGTGATTTGGGATCTTTTTTGGTTCCATATAAATTTTAGGATTGTTTGTTCCAATGCTTTGAAGAATGTTAGTGGAATTTTGGTCAGAATGGCATTGAAAGTATAGATTGCTCTGGGCAGTATAAACATTTTAACAATGTTTATTCTTCCTATCCATGAGCATGAAATGCTCTTCCAGAAAAGGGAGCCCTGTATTAATGACATCTAGGTCTTGTCCAGGTAGCATTTGACATTGATGTTGACTTTGTTTAATTAAGTAAACCCATTGCTTGAAATGAGTGCATTATTTTTTGGGAACATAATGGGCTAAAATATACATTTTAAGACCCCAATGTGTGGGAGAAGTTGGCAGAGGAGGCCCATGGGACTATGAGGTGTGTTTAAGATTATTAAATATATCAGTTTACCAAGAGTGATTCATTTTAATTGATGAGTACTGAGCCATTTTGTTATTTGTTTAAGTTCTTCCCTTGCTTTGGGGGAGAAGATTCAAGGGAAAGGAGGTTGGGGTCTCCATTTATGGTCTTAAAGAGGTGTTGTAGGCTATAATTTGGGATGCCCATAGAGGACTGAAGCCAATTTATATTTCCTAGCAATTTTTGAAGGTCATTAAGGGTCATAGTCTCCTTAATTGCATAGTGACTCCTAATAGTTGAATGTATCTGAGTAATAATATAACCTAAATATTTCCATGGTTCCATTTTTTTGTACTTTTAGGAGCAATTTTTAAAAATATTTTATTTATTTCTTTGACACAGAGAGAGGTCACAAGTAGGCAGAGAGGCAGGCAGAGAGAGAGGAGGAAGCAGACTCCCTGCCGAGCAGAGAGCCTGATGCGGGCTTTGATCTCAGGACCCTGAGATCATGACCTGAGTGGAAGGCAGAGGCTTTAACCCACTGAGCCACCCAGGCGCCCTTAGGAGCAATTTTTAAGCCTACCTATTAGTATGGTCTGCCAATGGACATACATTTCAGCCAAGGTGATGGCATCTCGATATGCCAAGAAAATATCATCCATAGAGTGATACATTAGAGCTTCAGGAAATGTAGTACAAGTGGGCCTTAGAGCACGGTCCACAAAATTTTGACAAATGTTGGGACTGCTGATCATTCCTTGTGGAAGGATTTCCACTACCACTTCTTCAGTGGGGCTCCTGAATTAATGCAAGGCAAAGAGAAAGCAAAGTTTTTTCTATCATCTGGGTGCAGAGGAATCGTGAAAAGTAGTCTTTGAAATCAATTATGAATAGGTGATGACCTTTGGGAATTAATGCTGGGTTTGGAAGACCTGGTTGTAGTGCTCCCATAAGGATTATACTAACATTTATTTGGCAGAGATCCTAGAGGAGCCTCCATTTTCCTGACCTTCTAGGGATGCAGAAAATAGATGTGTTCCACAGACTATGTGAGGGCTTTATGTGGTTTGCTTTTAATTGCTCTTGTATTAAGAAGGTTGCTTATTGTAATTTCTCCCCCTTTAAAGGCCACTGTTCCACCCAAACTGGTGGGCCAGGGACCCATTGTAGTCAGACTGGTGGGAGAATGACAATGGCCCTAGGATAAATCTGAAGAAGAGGTGCTAATATAAACTATTCCACTGACTAAGCCTTGTCCCCATAGAGTTATACAAGGGTCTAAGACATAAGGCACAGTTATGGCCGTTTGACCCTCTGGTCTGGTACATTTCAGTGGCTTTTTACTTTGTCAGATGTTTTGTGTTCTCCCCAAATCCACAACAATCATAAGAGTGACAAGTGAAGGAGACCAGTCTTTGGAAGCAATGATGGGGACAACAGCTCCTGAGTCTAGGAGTCCTGTAATAGATCTCTGTTAGGTATAGTAAGAGTTAGGAGAGGCCTCACATGAGAGAATTTGGCTACCCAGAAAGCCCCAGTGTTCTCAAATCACTTGGGGCTTTTGGTTTTCTTTTTATGGCCAGGTGTTATAAAAGGAAGTAATAAGAGCTGTGCCAGTTGCGTTCCAGTGGTGAAGAAACAATACTTAGCACCGGTGACCCTGCTTTTGATTTGACCAATATCAAGTCCATTAGTCCCGGAAGGACTTGAATGCCTTGATGGGTGACATCTGATTTTTTCAATATGAAGCCAACACTCCTTGGAGGGAGAGGGCCCCCTAATGTGCTAGGAATCATATTGATTTCATTGGCTTCATCTGAAAAGAGGGTCTCTGCAAGGGGCAAATCAAACTAACATTGTTTGAAGTTTTTGCCTGTAGTTTGGTTATTTGTGATCCAGTGGGGGTGACCCTGTCTGAAGTGGTATCGATGAGGGGGTGTGCATCTTCCAAGTTTGGCTCTTGGATTTTATCCAGAGGTGGGACCTGGTGCCCTGTTTCCTGTTTCCTGAAATGTTGTTCCCAATGGAGTTAAACTTTGAACAACATTCATTGGCCCAGTGAAAAACTTTTTTGCATTTAGGACATTTTTGTTTGGGTTTAGGGGCATTTAAAAAATATTATCTTTTTACATTCTCTGAAAATGTCTTTCCTGGTCACAACTGTAGTATCTTTGAGGCTGGAGGGCCACAGCCAAGACTTGTACCTTAAAAGCCTCTGTACCAATGTTTTGACAGGCATTTACTATTTCGACAGTGTCATGATTATTGCCTTGAAGCAGGGCAAGAAACTTTTGATAATCATCATTGGCATTTTCATAAGCCAATTGTAGCACCAAAACCTTAGCTGCCTGGGCGTTATCAATTTGCCTCACAACAGCATTTTGTAGCAGATTAGCAAAGTCAATTAAAGATTCTGTGGGGTTTTGCTCGATTGTGGCAAAGGACCCTGTGTTTACAGTAACTTCAGGGATTTTATTCCATGCTTTTATGGCTGCCTGAGACTTTGAGTAAACACTTGCTTCTGTATTGGGGCTTGGGCATGAGGGTTAGTAATAGGTCCAGACTCAGTGAACATATCAGACCCTATAGGAATTGCATTTCCCAACTTTTCTATAGAGCTAGGAGTAAACACATCATTGAATTCTTGTAACCAAACAGTATATTGGGCTGTGGTTAATTAACACTGCTTTAATTACAGTTTCAATCTCAGGTAGTCATTTTACAGCCCTGTCCAATGGCTTCTATCATCCCCTTAGTAAATGAGCTTTGAATTCTATTTTCAGTCATGCTCTTTCTAATCTTCTTAAACATTGCAAAGGGTAGAGTCTCATATTTGGGGGCTTGATTTCCTCCCATTATTATGGAGAAAGCTAGCAATAGTTCACTTTTGGTTTGCTGTCCCTACCAAAAACAGCATTCAATGATAGGTTCATAATTAATGGCAGGCAGTTCTGGTGGGGATGGGAGAGCTGGAAGTGGGTGGTGAGACTTTAGAGTCTTTGTTTAAGCATAGGCAGTATGGTCAGAGGAAGATTGCTCAGGAGGGAAAGAAGGAGGTGGCAAGGGAGGGGGATCCCTGAAGGGGAGGAAGGAGGAGGCAGTGGGAAGAGAGTTGATGTTTTGGTTTCAGAGGAGGAGTCCTTATCTTGTCCTTGGATGGGTCTCAAGGCTACTCAGCACAGATTCCAAACCCGGAGATGGGAAACTTTCACAGGCCCTATAGCTTGGCATATCAATGGCCAACCCTCTTCCAGTCTTCCAAATTTAGGCTCCCCTCTCTAGGGTACCAGGGGCATTGCTTTCTAATAACCATTAGTAATTCAGTCAATTGTTGATCTGAGACTTTGCATCCTGCTTCCTTTAAGAGACTGAGCAATCGCAATTTGTGCTGCCTTTCTCATGAGGAAGAGAGCCACCCATGCTGGCAGCGGAAAGAGAAACAGCTGGAAAGAAAAGGAAACCCAGAGAAAAGTAAACCAAGAAGAAAGTGAAAAAGACCTTTGGGTAAAAAGCCTAAAATGATCTTGCCGTAGGTATGCTAGGCTATTCCAGAGTCACCTATGTCCTTTACTGGGATGAAGTGTGGGTACCCTTTTCCTTTATCAGGCTTGGAAGCTAAGTCTCCTCACACGGGGCACAACTTGTTGCATAGTGCATTTGTTGAGAGACAAAATGATTACTCTGAGTCCATTAACTTGGAAGAAAAAGAGGACCAAAGGGGCTGTACCACCAGGGGCTGTCAAAAAGTACAGGGTGGAGGTGACCCGAGTACAGGTGAACCCCGGTTTATTATCCTAGAACGTAAAGTATGTGGAAGCAAGGAAAAAACAACTCAAGAAAAACAATCACATGAAGGGCAGCAAGAAGCTGTGTAGGGGATGTCAGCATAGGTCTTAGAGAGGCATTAACTGGGGGGCTGCAGGAGATGGGAGAGCTGACCTCAGTAGGCCTATATTGCCCATCCTCAGTACCAACTGATAGGGAATGGTTGGTCTTTGCCATACAGATACAGCTTTTTCCATATATGTCTGTTTCTTTTCTTATTGTTTCTTTCACCCGCTGAGATCTTACGCTCCCACAGTCAATAATATTTCAATAGCATTGTATGGTGACAGGTGGTGACTGCACTTTTCATGGTGAGCATTGAATAATGCATGGAATTGTTGAATCAATATGTTGCACACCTGAAACCAATATAAGATTAGATGTATTTCAATAAAAAACTATTGTCAATATAAAAAGGCTTTATAGCAAGTTTCCATAATATTTATAAATATTATTTACATTAGTATTACATATATTAGATAGTTGCGATCCATACAATACATGCTGTTAAATGATATAATGCCATTATTATTCAAACTATTTTTATAACAGTTACATAAATTATGACAATATCCCAGGCTTTTGAACAAAATTAAAACCTTATGTTATTTACTGTCACCAGAGCTCTTGACAAACTGCTGAGATGTTTGTTTTATTCATTCATTTAATTTATCCAATTAAAATTGAGTTTTTAATGCTATGAAACTGTTTTTAGTTCATCTTTTTCTTTTACAAAAAGCCATGACAGTACAATATTTCTTTTGCAATCGAGTCCCTGTGTATATTGCTAGTGAATAATGAGAAACAAAGTATGTTAACAACAACAAGGGGATTGGTTAATCAATGCTAAAACATGGCATGCTATACAGTCATTAGAATGGTGCTGCAGAAGATAATCTCCCAATATTATAAATAGTAAATATATACTTTAAGACAGTATATGTCATCCTATTTTCTATTTTAATAAACATACAAATATAGTCTTATATAAAAATAGAATAAACGGAAAGACAGTTTTAGTGTTTATCTCTTGGTGATAAATTTATGGCTTTTTTCTGTTTTTACTTTATTTCACTTTTCCCATTTTTGTATGACAGACATATTATAAGAACAGTGATACTTGACATATCTCTACTATTCTTATTGTTGTTGTTTATTCACATCACTAATTATTGCTAGAAAAGTGAAAAGTATTATGAAAATCTTATTATGGCATAGTGTTTAAGCAGAACAAAGCAAAATTGCTAATTTGTTACAAGATATATTTAAAAGAAACACACTTATTGAAGAGATTAACTTTCTGTTGTTATTTGAGACACTCGATAAAACTTCTTTTTCACTAATCCTGAGGCAGCACTTGGAAGGCAAGATGACTTATGCAGTGTGGACCCACATAAGCTGGAAGTGGGTGTGGGGTTCTGTGGCCCTGCAGTGGGCCACCCTGATCTGGAACACATCATGTTTTAGATACATTCATCCTAATGCTTGGCTGCAAAAATGCCACAGAGATGTACGTGCAAGAAAATCCTTTCTGTTCTAAGTTTTCCTTCAAAGTGTGGGACTTCTGCAACCATCACAATAGGGATGGAGTGACCTTGTGAAAATGTCTGAAAAGATCAATTGGAACTAGTCCAGTTTCTATACTGAGTTAAGCTGAGTACCTTAAACATAATTTCCAAATACCTATTTTTTAACACCAACATTAACAAATCTATCTGAGGAAGCATTCCTGTGTACTCTCAAAATTCACATAGCTTTTTAAATTTTATTTTATGTTATTTTATTTTTTATTTTACTGCTTATTTGACAGAGAGAAACACAGCTAGAGAGGGAACGTAAGCAGGAGGAGTGAGAGAGGGAGAAGCAGGCTTCCCGCCCAGTCGGGAGCCTGATGCGGGGCTCCATCCTGGGTCTCCGGGATCATGACCTGAGCCAAAGGCAGTCGCTCAACCAACTGAGCCACCCAGGCGCCCCCACATAGATTTTTAAGAGCATTTTTTTGCACAGTCCTTAGAAACAGAAAGACACCAGTCTCTCCTCCTCCTTTCCGTCTCCTTTACACTCATCTATTACCACACTCACAGCACTTCTGACACACATCTGGTGGGGTTTTTCCCCCACCAAGCATTTCTCTGTGACACCAGCTGGGCATTTCACATTTTAACTCAACTCTAACACTGTCCGCATGGAGATAGCTCAGATCCCACAAGTTAAGTATTTGTCTCATGGGACTACTCCCTACTTCGGATGCCAACTGTAAGTCTTAGGTTCCCAGGTTACTCACAACTTCTGACCACATGGCTGCAAATCACAAGTCCCCACTACCCCGTCTTGACTTCTACTGATTTGCTGGAACAGCTCACAGAACTCAAGGAAATACTTATGTGTACCAATTTACTATATAATAATGGATATGACAAAGGATACAGATGAACAGCCAGAGAGTGAGACAGTAGAGTGAGGTCAGAGCCTTCTAAGTGAAGGAGCTTCTTGTCCCATGGAGTTTGGGTGCCATCACCCTCCTGGTATGTGGATGTGTTCACTAAACTGGGAGCTCTCTGACCCCATACTATTAAGATTTTATGGAGGCTTCCTCACATAAGCATGATCAATTACTAACTCCATTTCCAGCTCCTCTCCTCTCCTCTGGAAGTGAAACTGAAAGTTCCAAGCTTCTGATCATGTCTTAGTCTTTCTGGTGACCATCTTTCACCCAGGAGCCATCCAGGAAGCCACCCAGGGTCTTCTCATTAGAAAACATGATGTTTGTAGTGCTCTTATCACTTGGGAATTTGTGAGGGTTTTAGAAGCTCAGTGTCAGGGACTAGGGGTGAATATCACATATATATTTCTTTTTATAAATTACAGTATTATAAAACTACAGTTATTTAGAAAGTAGTGTATGCCCATGTACCACTTAATTCCCAACATTATATAGGTTCTTGACACCTAGGAGGAATTCCAGTTTTTGAGGAGGCAGGCAGGAAGGAAGAAAGATATCTCCCATGTTCAAGCAACCCAGATTACACTAAGAGATAGGCATTCATTCATCTGAACGGTCAGAATGTTTGCAAGGCCAAGATTTCAGGATTACTCAGAAATTTTATGTGTGAGCCAGAGCCAGCGAGTCATGTTCATGGTAATAAAGAAAGAAAGGATCATATGGTTTCACTTACTTATGGAGCATAGGAGTCACATGGAGGACATTAGGAGAAGGAAAGGAAATGTGAACTGGGGTAAATCATAGAGGGAGATGAAGCATGAGAGACTTTGGACTCTGAGAAACAAACTGAGGGTTTTGGAAGGGAGGGGGCTGGAGGGGATGGGTGAGCCTGGTGGTAGGTATTGAGGGCTCATATTGCATGGAGCACTGAGTGTGGGGCATAAACAATGAATTTCGGAATACTGAAAAAACAAGATAAATTATTATAAAAAATTAGGGCAGAAAGAGAAGGAAAGTAAATGGGAAGTAGGGTAATTCAGGGAGAGAAACGAAACATGGGAGACTTTGGACACAGAAACAAACTGAGGGACTTGGAGGGAGGGGGTGGAGGGATGGGAGAGCCTGGTGGTGGGTACTGGGGACACCCATTGCATGGAGCACTGGGTGTGGGGCATGGGCAATGAATCTTGGGACACTGAAAAAATAAAATAAATTTAAAGTAAAAAAAATTAGGAAAAAAGAGAAAGTCTTGGCATTTTTATTAGATTCATTTTATAAGTGAAATAAATGGGAAACACATCTTCAAACACCAAATGAATCAGTAAGAAGGCAAGGTAAACCTACCAAGGGAATGGTCCTCCTCTTTATTAGGTCAAATGTCATTTTAAAATGTTTAGCTGAAAATACTTGCCCAGACTTGCCTTAAGCATATTTGGACACCCAGGACAAAGCTGCTAGCTGAAGATTTATTTACATCACTGAGTTAAGTTCAAGATAATTTACCTAAGCTCAAAATAATGGGGAATATAATAAAAGCCAGGATGTTTATGTCCAAAATACTCCAAATGTGTTAGTATAATTTTAAATTTCAGAAGAAGAATAGAAATTAAACAATCTAGGGAGGGAAACAAAACAACAGAGACTTTGGACACAGAAACAAACTGAGGGACTTGGAGGGAGGGGGGTGGAGGGATGGGAGAGCCTGGTGGTGGGTACTGGGGACACCTAAAGCGTGGAGCACTGGGTGTGGGGAATGGGGAATGAATCTTGGAACACTGGAAAAAAAATTTTAGTAACAATAAAAAAAAAGAAATTAAACAATCTATCTTTTCACTGTGATCTTTAGTAGAAAAACTGGTATATTCTTTTTATCTTATATAATCATTCATGGCCTTTAGTTAGCTCATGACAAAGCAACCATTGCTGCCCATTTCCATGTCATTCGTGTATTATTTTATCCCTTGCTAAACCTCTACTCTCCTTCTGTGTTCACCACCCTAGTTCCCTCATTCCACTTACGAGATTTTAACCATGAACTTTCACAGAAGACCATACTGAACTCTTCATTTCAAGTTAGATAAAATCATGAAATTTGGTCACTTTTCTCCACTTCTCAAATAAACCCTCTATCTTGATACCCTGCTTCTCAGCAAAACTTTCTTGTAGACTACATAAAAACACTGGTTACACATGCTCACTGTAGACTTTAAAATGTATTCATCAGAAAATTTAATCTACCCAGCAACCTCTTAATGGTATTATTTTATCTCAGCACAAAAAAACAGCATACTTTTAATATTTCACTAAGGCATTTATATATAGAAAAACAGTGAGATTCTAACTCCAGATGAATCTTTTCCCATTATTTCTGTAGATTATAAAGTCCTAATTCAAACTATAGATGATCAGAAATATCATCAAGAATTTTGTTGTTGTAGCAGATTGTAGTGGATATTCCAATGAAAATTGAACCGAGAACATACACATATTTTTCACTAAAAGGCAGTTTGATTTTCAGATGCTAATTCCATAAACATTTTGTCTTCAAAGTCTTTATATTTCAATGTAAAGATAGTAGTTTTGGATGTGGTTTTTAAATATATTGACAGTGCAGAATTATTTCTGTGGCCTAAAAGTGAGGAAAAATCATCAGAGTTAGTCAGACTTTTAGTGGTTAAGTTGTTTTTCAACTCAGTTCAGCTCTTTCAAAAGATTATGGCTTTTAAACCTCTCAATAGATATCATATTTGCTCAATTAAAAATGTTATTTGAGATCCAATATAAATCTCTAAGACATGTCATTCAAAATCATAGTAATGTCTTTCTTGGTCTTATCAGGGCCATGAGATAGCATATCTCATCTCTTATTTCCAAATGAGCACATTTCCCCTCGACAGAGTACCTCATAGAGGAGAAGCAATCTAGCACTTGTTGCTGTGGTGGTTGGAAAGGGCAGATGAAATGCAAAAATGTATCAATTAAAACTGAGTAACAATTTCATAAAAATAACATGTACACAGGCCTGGGCCCCACCTGTGTGAACTGCTATGATGGAAATTAAATGGGGGAAAATGATAGGAAAAGGTGCAATGACATCATAAGAAAAAAAACCAGATTTCATAAAAACAATGATTCTGGTTCATTAAAGATGTTTCCAAGGAAAGTTGTCAAAAAAGTGGACGTAAAATCACATCTAAGAACCTTGAAAATAGAACTACCTATGACCCTGCAATTGCACCACTGGGTATTTACCCCGAAGATACAGATGTAGTGAAAAGAAGGGCCATATGTACCCCAATGTTCATTGCAGCAATGGCCACAATCACCAAACTGTGGAAAGAGCCAAGGTGCCCTTCAACAGATGAATGAATAAAGAAGATGTGGTACATATATACAATGGAATACTACACCTCCATCAGAAAGGATGAATATCCAACTTTTGTAGCAACATGGACCAGATTGGAAGAGATTATGCTGAGTGAAATAAGCCAAGTAGAGAAAGTCAAGTATCACATGGTTTCACTTACTTGTGGTGCATAAGGGGTAATATAGAGGACAGTAGGAGAAGGAAGTAAATGGGAAGTAGGGTAATTCAGGGAGAGAAACGAAACATGAGAGACTCTGGACTCAGAAACAAATTGAGGGTCTTGGAGGGGTGGGGTGGAGGGATGGGAGAGCCTGGTGGTGGGTACTGGGGACGCCTAAAGCGTGGAGCACTGGGTGTGGGGAATGGGGAATGAATCTTGGAACACTGGAAAAAAAAATTTTAGTAACAATAAAAAAAAAAGAAAAAGAAAAAATTAATGATGTATTTTATGGTGATTAAGATAAAATTAATAATAAAAAAATAATAATACATATCTCCAAAGGCAAAAATGAACTGTTGGGACTTAATCAAGATAAAAAGCTTTTGCACAGCAAAGGAAACAGTCAACAAAATGAAGAGGCAAATCACAAAATGGGAGAAGATATTGCAAATGACACTACAGACAAAGAGCTGGTATCCAAGATCTACAAAGAACTTCTCAAACTCAACACCCAACCAACAAATAATCAAGTCAAAAAATGGGCAGAAGACATGTACAGACACTTCTCCAAAGAACACATACAAATGGCTAACAGACACATGATAATGAGAAGTTTAAAGGCCATGTGAATAAGACTCTCTGGCTCACAGAAGCATCCACCAACATGGAGTATCTGTACAATGACAAAGCCTCTTGGAGTGGAGGAACATACTGATGGAGGAGCTGTATGGGAACACATTTCAGCTTTATAAGTCGGTAGATCACCAAACCCTGGACAAAGTATTGGAGGTACAACCAGAAAAAGTAGAGCTTATCATGAAGTAGAAGTAGATTCTAACTCCAGTGGCCCCAAAGGAAGCTGTGATTAAGCATTCACTAGTGCACAAAGTATTCTTGAACTTTTTTTTTTTTTTTAACCTATGCATCCCCAAAGCTAAGATCAGGAAGGATTGAAGCCATCTGCAAAACAGTGACTTGTTGGGCACACACACACACGATGGCACTAGAGTAGCCATGCACTGCCTGTGACACAGCACACCTAAGGACAGGAAGGTGATTGTGAAAACAATGAAGATTTACATAGCAAAGGTGACTAAATGGCCAGGAGGCTCATTTGGTCTTACTGGCTGCATTTGACTGTATGGATGATGCTAAGCTTGTGAGGCAGATAATCATATCAGAAATTATTAGTTCCTTGCCTAACATAGTAAATGACAAATATGGAAGGAAAGTCCTGTTGTATTTACTAAACCCCAGAGATCCTGCTCATATGGTGTGAGAGACCATTGAGGCTCTACAGAAAGGAGATAGCAACACACACACAGTAAGAAAGATACAGCGATCCTCCAATGAGAGTTTTAGAGTTCATCTCTCCAACTTTTTGAAGCTACCTGCAAGGATATGCCGAAGAAGTGGTGCTAGATCAGTCTGCGTGTGTTTTGGTGTCAGGCATCCTGGGAGCTGCCACTGGGCTCAGCCTGTCATGAATGCCATTGCCAGCTTGGCAGCAGCAGACTTCCATCCAGGTGGCAAGGATGGAGAACTTCATGTCCCAGAACATCCTATAGGACGTCTAGTTCTGAAGTGGTTAATAGTACAAGATAAGAAGTTGAAGGAAGTGAAGGAGAAGACTGTTTTGCAAAAACAGTTGTAGAGCATGTTAGCGTGAAGAACCTGAAGTCCTGGGCTAGTATAAACAGAGGTGTCATTATTCTTTCTAGCCTTCTCTATCAATAAGTTGCACACAAATTCAGGGCTGGACTGAAAGGACTCATTTCCGCATTGGAGAAAATGAAAACACCAGGAAAGGAATAGAAATGTTACTTGAAAAACTGGTCACATAGTGGACACAGTTAAGAACAAGATAGAATCAGGGCACCTTGGTGGCTCAGTCATTAAGTGTCTGTCTTTGGCTCAGGTCATGATCCTGAGTTCTGGGTTTGAGCCCCATATCGGGCTCCCTGCTTGGTGGGAAGCCTGCTTCTCCCTCTCTCACTCTCCCTGCTTGTGTTCCCTCTCTAGTTGTGTTTCTCTCTGTCAAATAAATAAATAAAATATTAAAAAAAGAACAAGATAGAATCATTTTTTCCTGTTCTCTTTCCCCAGGTGGAAAAGAAAGGCTCAGGTCCACCTTCCTGGGAATCTGGGTGCTCTGTATATATATATCTTCTTTATATAAGAGTCTATTTATAAAACAATTCCTAAAAAATAGTATGTACACATACTCATATTTTTCAAAAGACTAGGAAAAAATAACAGTGTTAACAATGGCTGTATTTATTGGAATATTTATTTTCTCCTTTATATATTTTATATGTGGAAAATTGCTTACTATGAATATGTATAATTTTATAATCTTTAAAAAGAAAAAAAGGCATACAAATAAAGAAAAACCATAATAAGAAAACATTGTTGGATGTCTAGAGTAACAGGTGACTAATTATTGGCTAAGGGGCAGATTGTGCCTCTTTATATTTATGGTAGCTGCTTATTATCATACATAAAGTCTTCAAGACATATTTTCTCCATTATACCATGGTCTTTATGTAGCAACAATAATTAGCAACAACCTAAGATATTTTATTGTTTTCCCCTAAAATAGATAATGATTAGTCTTTCGTAGACCATTAAAACAAAATATTACAACATGCATGTGAATTAGTTGTATATAACATTCTACAAACAAAACAAAATAACAAAGGCAACAACAAAGAAAAAAAACAGAAGCTACTGTGAATACCTGAGTAAGGGAGAACAATAGGAGGTTGAGGATAAGTGGGGATACTTGCATGTGCATTGAATGCAGGCTTGATACATGAGTATCTAAAAAAGACTATGGCAATCATCAGGGAAAGGGAATTCTGAATGCCAGTAGCAGATGGAAACCAATACATACTGCACGATATACATTTGAAGGTAGAATTCATGGGGAAGGTGGGGAAGATGGTAGTTGAGTAGGGGACCTCATTTTATATGGTCCCTTGAATTTAGCTGGATATCTATCAAACCATTCTGAAGACACACAAATTCAACCTGAGATATAAGATTTATCTGGATCTCCACAAGCAGAAAAATGAATTTTTTTTTAATTTTAAAGATTTTATTTATTTGACAGAGTGAAACACAGCCAGAGAGGGAACACAAGCAGGGAGAGTAAGAGAGGGAGAAGCAGGCTTTCCACCGAACAGGGAGCCCAATGCGGGGCTCGATCCTGAGTCTCTGGGATCATGACCCAAGCCGAAGGCAGTCGCTCAACCGACTGAGCCACCCAGGCACCCCCAAAAATGAATTCTTTTTAAAAGATAGGAGGTGTGGCAACTTGAATCTTCTGGGGAAATATCCGAAGGTAAGTAGAAGGGAGGGGGCACTCCATAAACCAGCCATTGGAAAGTGATAAAACACCAGAGCAAAGAAATCAAGACCATTGGAAATCTACTCTAGTGATAGGCATCCCCTTCTTAAAAGGGCACAAAGGGTGAGTAGGGTGGTATTCTAGGGGGATCACTGTGGTCTCAGGATTCTAGGAGACTCAGAAAGAATGGGGCTAGCCTAAACTAATGGAGTGCTCAAGCAGTGTAGCAGGGAGACTGGTTCTGGTCAGTGAACCCAGAGGGGACTTTGAGCTCCAGACACCATAAACCAAGAGTTGAGCTGGTAGGGAGACTGCCCTCTGCTTGACCACCCTGAAAAAGACTAAAAGGTGTGGGCTGTTTAACATCCAGGAGTGCTATGGAACTGCTTGTGCCCATGACAGGAATGGCTCTCAGGGCCGTATGGCCCATGAGGAAATACTGGGGTGGCACTCAGCATGAGCTAGGAGCTGCAGAGGAGGGTGTGATCCCATGGCCACTGGCAGGTACAGATTCATAAGGCCCAGAGGTGTTCATAGATTCCCTTGGATCCCCCTGGGGGAAGAGCAGCTGGCAGGAGCCATGGGATTTGGCAGCTTGGCACATAAAGAGCTACTGGTTAACAGCTCTCAGGGTGGTGTGATCCCCAAGGGACACCAGGGCAGCACTCAGCATGACCTGGGAACTGTGGAAGAGGAACTGTGGCCTATGTGAGCCCTTGGTTACTAGTAATTGCAAAGTCTCAAAGCACAGAGATGCTTGCAGGTCCCTGTGACTGCCGAAGGAGAGGTGTGGCAGGTACTAATTGCATGAGACTCTCGAGTTTGGTTAGATGCAGAGGTGGGGCTGGATTGACCTGGAGGATTTGCTGAGGGGGGTAGATTATAATATTGCGGCTCAGGTCAGAGATTCCCACAGGGCCATGTTTGCTCTGACCCTCTAAAGAGATGTAGAAAGATGCCAGGGAACAAAAGCCATGCAGCTAATTAGCTCATATTAAGTCCATCTTCCTGACAAAGAGTGGGGCAACTCCACCTAGGCAAAGACACCTGAGGATCCCAGAAGCTGACCCCCCCTAGAAGACAGACTAGAAGAGGTGAATGATAAATTTATTTCCCACAGGATTGTAAAACACCAGCACCAGCAGAAAAATAAAATAGGGAGCTCCAGGTGTTCCAGCATGACTTATTTGTACTTCAGGCTAAAATTTTATATTTCTTTTTTAGTTTCCTTTCTTATCCTTTTCTTCTTTCTTTCTTTCTTTCTTTCTTTCTTTCTTTCTTTCTTTCTTTCTTTCTAAACTCTGCTCCCATTTCAAATAAATTCATATTATCCAACATGTTTTTAAGTTGCTTCTTAGCTTTCCTTTTTTCACATATATGTTTTATAGATTTATATCCCATACCAGACCATTTTTCAATATATTCAATTTTATCTTGAAATATATGTAAGTTCTGATTTCTTTGAAATCTTGGGATACAGTGTCTTCTAACACAAAGACTTTAAAATCAAGCAGAAACAGACAGATCACCCTGCTGTGTCCACAGTGAAAGATTATAATCTCTCCCCTACCCTCCTTTTCTTTTTTCTTTATTTTTTTACTAAATGGAAAGAACATGCAGCCATGAATACTTTACCCAGTGAGGCTGTCATTCAGAAAGGATGGAGAAATTAAGAGCTTCCAGGACAGGCAGAAACTGAAAGAATATGTGACCACCAAGCCAGGCATGAAAGAAATATTAAGGGGGATGCTGTAAGCAAAGGAAACCCTAAGAGTCACATACTGGAAAGAAACAGAAAATATACAGAAACAAGGACTTTACATGTAATGCAATGGCACTAAATTCATATCTTTCAGGAGTTACTCAAAGTGTAAATAGGCTGAAAGCTCCCATCAAAAGACACAGGGTTTCAGATTGGATAAAAAGCAGGACCCATCCATATGCTATCTACAAAAGATGTACTTTGAACCTAAAGATAGCTCCAGATTGAAAGTGAGAGGATAGAGAAGCATGCTAATGGACCTCAAAAGAAATTGGGGTAGCATTCCACATATCACACTAATTAGATTTAACCAAAGACATAGTAAGAGATGTGGAGGGGACACTATGTCATACTTAAAGGGTCTATCCAACAAGAAGATCTAACAATTGTAAATATCTATGCCCCCAACATGGGATCAGCCAATCAGGTAAATGAATTAATCAAAAACATAAAGAAAAATATAGATAATACATTAATAATAGAAGACCTAACACTCCACTTACAGAAATAGACAGATCATCTAAGCAGAACATCAACAAAGAAACAAGAGTTTTGGATGACACATTGGACCAGATGGACTTCACAGATATATACAGAACATTCCATCTTAAGAGAATACTCATGGATCTTTCTCTAGAATAGACCACATACTGGGTTACAAATCAGGTCTCAACCAATACCAAAAGATTGAAATTATTCCCTGCATATTTTCAGACCACAATACTTTGAAACTGGAACTCAACCACAAGAAGAAATTTGGAAAGAACTCAAACATTTGGAAGTTAAAATCACCCTTCTAAAGAATGATTTGATCAACCAAGAAGTTAAAGAAGAACTTAAACAATTCATTGAAAATTAACGAGAATGAAACACATAGGCTCAAAACCTATGGAATATTGCAAAGGTGGTCCTAAGAGGGAAGTACAGCCATTCAAGCCTCTCTCAAAAAATAACAAAAATCCCAAATGCACAAGCTAAACTTACACCTAAAGAACAGCAAATAAAGCCTAAACCAAGCAGGAGAAGAGAAATAATAAAGATTGGAGCAGTAATCAATGAAACAGAAAGCAGAAAAACAGTAGAAGAGATCAATAAAACTAGAAGCTGGTTCTTTGAAAGAATTCATGAGATCAATAAACCTCTGACCAGACTTACCTAAAAAAAAAAGGAAAGGACCCAAATCAATAAAATCATTAATGAAAGTGGAGAAATCACAACTAATACCAAGGAAATAAGAACCATTGTTAGAACTTATTATCTGCAACTATATGCCAAAAAATTAAGCAATCTGGAAGAAATGGATATATTCCTGGAAACTTATAAACTACCAAGACTGAAACAGGAAGAAATAGACAATCTGAACAGACCAATAATCAGCAAAGAAATTGAGGCAGTAATCAAAAATCTCCCAACAAACAAGAGTCTAGGGCCAGATGGCTTCCTAAGGGAATTCTACCAAACATTTAAAGAAGAACTAATTCTACTGAAGTTATTTCAAAAAATAGAAACAGAAGGAAAACTTCTAAACTCGTTTTATGAATCCAGCATTTCCCTGATCCCAAAACCAAAGGCTTTACCAAAAAAGGAGAATTACAGACCAATATCCCTGATGAATGTGGATATTAAAATTATCAACAAGATCCTAGCCAATAGGATCCAATAGTACATTAAAAAGAGTATTCACCACGACTAGGTGGGATTTATTCCTGGGATGCAAGAGTGATTCAACATGCACAAATCAATCAACATGATAGGGCACATTAATGAAAGAAGAAACAAGAATTTTGTAATCCTCTCACTTGTTGCAGGAAAAGCATTTGACAAAATACAGCATCCTTTCTTCATTGAAAGTCTTCAAAGTATAGGGATAAAGGAATCACACTTCAATATCAGAAAATCCATCTATGAAAAGCCCATAGCAAATAACATTCTCAATGGGGGAAAACTGAGAGGTTTTCCCTTAAGGCCAGAAATATGAAAGTTTGCCTATTATCATCACTATTGTTCAAAATGGTACTAGAAGTCCTAGCCTCAGCAATCAGATAACAAAAGAAATAAAAGGCTTTCAAATTGGTAAAAAAGAAATCAAACTCTCTCTCTTTGCATATGACATGATACTTTGTGGAAAACCCATAAGATTCCATCCCAAAATTACTAGAACTCACAGAGCAATTCAGCACATGGCAGGATACAAATCAATGCTCAAAAATCAGTTGCATTTCTATACTAACAATGTAACTGAAGAAAGATAAATTTAGGAATTAGTTTCATTTACAATAGCACCAAAACGCATAAGATACCTAGGAATAAGCTCAACAAAAGAGGTAAAGGACCTATACTCTACAAACTACAGAATACTTATGAAAGAAATTGAGGAAGACAGAAAAAGATGGAAAAACAACCTATACTCATGGTTTGGAAGAATAAACATTGTTAAAATGTCTGTGCTGCCAGAGCTGCATTTTTATTGCAAACCCTATCAAAATACCATTGATAGTTTTCAGAGAGCTAGAGCAAAGAATCCTAAAATTTGTATGGAACCAGAAAAGACTCTGAATTGTCAGGGGAATGTTGAAAAGGAAAACCAAAACTGGCAGCCTCGCAACACCTGAATTCAAGCTATGTTACAAAGCTGTGACTCAAGACAGTATGGTGTTGGCACAAAAACAGACACACAGATCAATGGAACGAATAGAGCACCCAGATAGGGACCCTCAACTCTATGGTCATCTACTCTTTGACAAATCAGGGAAGAATATCTAATGGAAAAAAAAATAGTGTCTTAAAAAAATTGTCCTGGAGAAATTGGACAGCTACATGCAGAAGAATGAAACTGGACTTTTCTCTTACACCATACACAAAGATAAAATCAAAATGGATGAAAGAACTAAATGTGAGATAGGAATCCATCCAAATCCTAGAAGAGAACATAGGCAGTGACATCGGCCACAGTAACTTCTTCCAAGACACATCTCTAAATGCAAGAGACACAAAAGCAAAAATGAACTTTTGGGACTTCATCAAGATAAAATATCTTCTCCATAGTTAAGGAAACAGTAAAAACAAAACAAAACAAAACAAAACAAAACAAAACAAAAAAACCCTAAGAGGCAACCCACAGAATGGGAGAAGATATTTGCAAATGACATTACAGGTAAAGGACTGGTATCCAAGATCTATAAAGAATGTCTCAAGGGGCGTCTAGGTGGCTCAGTTGGTTAAGCAACTGCCTTTGGCTCAGGTCATGATCCTGGAGATCCAGGATTGAGCCCCACCTTGGGCTCCCTGCTCGGCGGGAAGCCTGCTTCTCCCTCTCTCACTCCCCTTGCTTGTGTTCCCTCTCTCACTGTGTTTTGCTCTGTCAAATAAATAAATAAAATCTTAAAAAAAAAGAATATCTAAAACTCAACACTCCAAAAACAAAAAATCCAGTCAAGAAATAGGCAGAAGACATGAACAGACACTTCTCTAAAAAAGACATACAACTAAGTAACAGACACATGAAAAAATGTTTCACATCACTAGCCATCAGGGAAATACAAATCAAAACCACAGTGAGATACCACCTTACACCAATTAGAATGGCAAGATTAAAAAGACAGGAAACAAATTTTGGTGAGAATGTGGAGGAAGAGGGGAGGCCTCTTACACTGTTGGTGGGAATGCAAGCTGGTACAGCCACTCTGGATAACAGTATGGAGGTTCTTGTAGACATTAAAAATAGAGCTACCTTGGGGCACCTGGGTGGCTCAGGCGTTAAGCATCTACCTTCATCTCAGGTCATGATCCCAGAATGCTAGGATCAAGCCCCACATCAGGCTCCCTGCTCAGCAGAAAGTCTGCTTTCCCTTCTCACTCCCCCTGCTTCTCTTCCTTCTCTATCTGTATTTCTCTCTGTCAAATAAATAGATTTTTTAAAATTTATTTGACAGAGAGAAACACAGCCAGAGAGGGAACAGAGGGAGTGAGAGAGGGAGTGAGAGAGGGAGAAGCAGGCTTCCCGCCGAGCAGAGAGCCCAATGTGGGGCTCGATCCCGGTTCTCTGGGATCATGACCTGAGCCGAAGGCAGTCGCTTAACCAACTGAGCCACCCAGGCGCCCCTCTCTGTCAAATAAATAAATAAAATCTTAAAAAAATAGAGCTACCTTATGACCCAACAATTGCACTACTAGGTATTTACCCCAAAGGTACAGATATAGTGAAAAGAAGGGGCACATGCATTCCAATGTTCATAGCAGCAATGCCCACAGTAGCCAAACTATGGAAACAGCTGAGATGTCCTTCAACAGATGAATGTAAAGAAGATGTGGTTTCAATATACAATAGAATATCATTCAGCCATCAGAAAAGATGAATACCTACCATTTGCAACAACATGGATGGAAGTGGAGGGGATTATGCTAAGGGAAATAAGCCAAGAAGAGAAAGATATCATATGGCTTCACTCATATCTGGAATATAAGAAACATCACAGAGGATCATAGGGGAAGTGAGAGAAAACTGAATGGGAAGTCATCATAGAGGGAGAAAACCTATGAGAGACTTAACTATAGGAAACAAACTGAGGGTTATTGGAGGGGATGTGGATGGGTGGGATGGGGTAATTGGGTGATGGACATTAAGAAGGTACATGATATGATGTGCACTGTGTGTTATAAGCAACTGATGAATTGTTGAACTCTATATCTGAAACTAAGACGTACTATATCTTGATTGATTGAATTTAAATTTAAAAGATTCCATCTTCTGTAAATTCTGATTTAGTCAGCCCTCTCCAAAGAAGTAAAAACAATAGCATCTATCTAGATGTACAAAACTTATTTTGGGACTTGGCACATGGGATCATGAAAGCTAAACTGTGACATGATATGCTGTCTGCAAGCGGAAGAACCAGGAAAACCAGTGGTAAAATTTAGTCATATTCTCAAGGTCTGTGAACCAGGGAGCTGCTTTGTAACCCCAGTATGAGGCTGAAGGTCTGAGAGTCTGGTGGAAGAGGTGCCAATATAAGTCCCAGAATCTCAGGGCCTGAAATGCAGGAATTCCAATGTCTAAGCACAGGGGAAGGTGGACATCAAAGCTCAAGAATTGAAAGAATTTGTCCTTCCTCTGCCTTTTTGTTCCATTTGGGGCCATCAACAGGTTGGATAATACTCATCCACATTGGTGAGGGAGAATCTTCTTCATTCATCCTACTGAGTCAAATGCTGATCTCTTCTAGAAACACCCAGACATGACTTTTTTTTAAAATCAGCGATTTGGGCATTCCTTAGTCCAGTTGACACATAAAATTAACTGTTATGCCTCCCTAAGGATGCATTTACAATAATAATTATTAATGTTTTAGGAAATTAATGTTCCTGGCATTATGATAAATATCTCATAACCGTTATTTCCCTTGTTCGTCTCTGTATCCACATGGCTTAGGTCGTTCCACTATAATTTTACAGTTAAAGAAATCAAAGCTTTGAAAGATTAAATTAATGTGTCCTGTGTCACAGAGCAGGAAAGATTCAGAGCTGAGGGTAGATCAAGTAGTCTATCACAACATAATGACCTAGATAGTTGCTATTATTACATCACAAGCAGTACAAGCGACATAAAAACACCTCAAGAGGGGCGACTGAGTGGCTCAGTTGGTGGAGCATCTCACTCTTGGTCTTAGGGTTCTGAGTTCAAGCCCCACAATGGGCTCCATGATACCTGTGAAGCCTATTTAAAAAACAAACATGAAACAAAAACAAAACCCCTTCAAGAAACAAGATAAATTTATATATCTTATAGCTCTGCCCTGGTAAATCCCAGACACCTCAGGAAACAAAACAAAACAAAACAACCATAGCTCTACTTATCAAAAATGTCCAGTGTAGACTATGATATTTTTTTCCAGCTTATCCATCTCTTAAGCACTCATTAGGAGCCAAGAACTCATCAACCCTGGCTGTGGTCTCATGTGGCACCTTTCAGCAGACCACTAGTGTGCCTTAGCAGCATAAAGGAATTGGATTTATCTTGCTGATCCTCCTGTTATCACCTTGATTCTCCTGCCTTCCTGGTTTTAATTGGGAAAAAGTTGATTCATTTTCTTTTGTTCTGATCTCAGCAGTATAGGATTGATCCCAGCCTCTTGGCTGCTTTCCTCTGGGCAACCTCTCCCCACCCCCCACCACTGGAGTGAGTGTGTGTGTGTGTGTGTGTGTGTGTGTGTGTGTGTGTGTAAGAACAAAGGTATACCACATCAACATAAAAAGCTAATAGGCAACTGGAGTCAGCTGGAGAATCTTCATCCCTGACTCCATCCTTCCTAGGGTAAGATCAGATCCCCTTACCTGTCCTGCCCTATCCTGGAATCCCTCAGTGCTTGAGGGCTTTACCCTCTGTAAGAAGAGGGACCAAGAGGAGATGCCACTACAAACCCTAAGATAAAGGGGGAGCTCAAAGTTCTCCAAAGTTGAATGTAATTGCTTCTGTTAAAGCACATCTTCCCCATAGTAGAAAAATGTGGGATTCTAGCCATTGCTGAAATACACAAGGATCAAAGGATGGATGTGCCCACAAGTGGCTTTGGTTTCCAACTGGAGCCCAGGCTGTACCAACTCAAGACCTTAATTGGGACCCTAACCATCCCATTGGAAACTGGTATAGCCATCACTTCCAAGCCTGCATTATAGAGGGATTGAGCCGTACCTGGGGACTTCTTCCTCATTCATGTCCCAGATTAATGGCTATAATTTGAATGAACTGTGGTTAGAGTACCTCAGGACAGAGGCTAAGGAATATTCCCAAGTGGCTAGCTAAAACTCCCTGTGTTTCTGTTTTGGGGGGAAATTTCTTGTCTTCTCTGGCCCGACATGGACTGCATACTTCCACTTTGGTGGAAAAAAACATGACATCGGCTCATCTGTCTGAGATGATGAGGTTTAGAACCAGGAATGATTCTTTCTAGATTTGCTGAAGGTCAAATAAGGTTGTGTTAAAATGGTGGTTAATCATGAATGTCTCAAAATTTTCATGGTTAATTTTTTAAAATTTATTTGACGAGAGAGAGAGAGAGAGAGAGAGAGAGAGAGAGAGAGAGAGAGAGATCACAAGCAGGAGGAGACACAGGCAGAGAGAGAGGAGGAAGCAGGCTCCCCACGGAGCAGAGAGCCTGATGCAGGCCTGGATCCCAGGACCCTGAGATCATGACCTGAGTGGAAGGCAGAGGCTTTAATGCACTGAGCCACCCAGGCGCCCTACATGGATAATTGTTAAGGAAGCTTTGCTTGGATGATAAATGGGATTACATGTAGGTCTTTCCCAAATAGGATAAAGTGCTAAGGCATTGATTACTGGTGATAGTTTTGTTCTTTTAGAGGATATTTAAGTCTGTTGGTTAAAAATGGTGGTTAATCTTGAATGTCTCAAAGTTTTCATGTGTAACTGTTAAGGTAGCTTCCAAAGTCTCTTGGGTTTGTTGGTAAACATCATGCTGTCAACCCAAACCGGGGAGGAAACACAGTTTTTCTTGAAATACCGAGAGGCTCTCATTAAATACACAGCTCTCTCCCCCAGTTCCACCAAGGCCAAGATCATTCTTAAAGGCCCAATCATCTCCAGATACTGAGAAAAAACTACCAAATTTGGCTGCTGTCCCTAAGGGAACCTTAGAAGAGCTCTAATGAGCTGCCAGAATGGGCATTTTACAATTGGGATCAAGAGGAGAGTAAGAAACAGAAGCTAAAGAGGAAGTCTGAGGCTTTGGTTGCGGCACTGCATGACTTTGCCAGTTTGGCTTCCAAGGCTCTGGCACCAAATGCCATCTCTTTGGCCACCTGGGACATTGGAAGTGAGAATGTCTTCAATAGAAAAAAGCGAGGGCTTGTAACCTTTATTCCACTTGTGGAAGCATCACTGGAAATCTGAATGCCCTTGGGTATCTCAATCTGAGAGGGCTCAGTTGGCCAGCACCCCTGATAGGGACTGATGGGTTCCATGGCTCCATCACTGGTGGCTCCTCCAAAACAGCTCACCACAGGGAACCCAGAGCCTCAGGTAATTCTGAAAATAGAAGGAAAACCAGTCAATTTCCTTCTTGATACTGGAGCCACGTTTCCTGTTCTACTCTCTTACCCAGGCCAACTGTCCAATCACAGGGTTTTCATTAAGGGCATCACTGGGTGAGCTGAATTTTTTCTCACCTTCTAGGATGTACCTGGGGAGATCAAAATTTCTCTCCTTTTTAATGTCTGAGATCCCCACACCTCTCTTAGGTAGAGATATTAACTCTCATAGTGATAACCCCTGGGGAGACTAGCAGTTGCTTCCCCTTAATAGAGGCTGATATTAATCCCCATGTCTGGGAAACTCAGGCTGAAGTGGGTCAGGATTTAACAACAGTGTCCATTCCCATACACCATAAGGACCTCACAACTTTCCCTTGTCAGAAAGGTTTTTTGGGCAAGCAGGACACTGTTGCTCATGGATACTGGGTTATGGAGAAACAGCATGCACCCTCTATTGGTTGATCAAGGACACACAGACACCAGTAGCCATCTATTAATGTGGGATCCAGAGTCAGAAAAAGCCTTTTTAAAATCTCAGGAGGGCTTTGTTCAGTGCTCCAGCTTTAAGTTTTCCTACTGTGAGGACTGTGATGGAAAGGGAATGGCCTTGGGTGTCCTAACCCAGGTCTGGGGGCCAGATCAACAGCCACTGGGATATTTAAGCAAGGAGCTGGATCTGGCAGTGGCGGCTGCCCATTCTCTTGGTTCTCAAAGCTACAAATTAATTCTGGGACAGGAAGAAACTAACTCTGGGACAGAAAAAACATGAAAAATAGCCTATTCTCCTATTAGCAAATCCCCAGAGGCATATAGAAAATAGGAAGTTACTCTGGGGAAGATTGGAAAATGGACCTCACACATGTCTAAAATGCATGAGTACAGGTCCCTCCTAGTTTGGGTAGATACCTTAATGCACTGGGTTGAGGACTTCTGTAAAATTAAAAAAGTCCCAAGTGATACACTGTGCCTAAAGACCTCAATCCTTTGAAAACTTCCCAACTCCCATCCTCAAAGTAACCAACCTCTCCCACTTTACTCTGGGGACAAAGTGTTAGAGCCTGTCTGGGAAGGCCCACATGCAATGATTTTAGCCATTCCAACAGCAGTCACAGTGCCTAAATGTGAAGCCTAGTGCCACCATTCCAGAGTCAAACCCTGGTCCCCAATGGGGCCTAACAACAAGGAACCGAAATCCCACTGTGAACCCAGACAGGACCTCAAGCTAGTCCTGAAGTGACAAGACACAGATAAGTCTTATTCCTTATATCCCATCAAAATCATAATCCTTATTGCATTCCTTTCACCCACCCTTTCCTCAAAGTATATGGAGAATTCACTAAAACATCCTCTCTCTCTTGATGGACCCCTGGCTGTACTCAGTTTTGCATTGTGCTTTGGATCTTGCCTCCTAAATGCCCTAACCTGCTTTATATCTTGAGAATAAAAGTCATCAAACTTCAAATGTTGTTCAGATGGTACCTCACAGGAAGGTCAATCCAGACATCTACAGAGGACTCCTAGATAGATCTGGAGGAGAGGAGGCCTGACTACTGCCCAATCCAATACCCCTGATGAGCAGGAAGTAGCTACAATCAGCCATCACCCTTCTTCCCTAACAAAAGTTAAGGTTACCTCTTCAGAGGGGGGAATTACAAAGGATAGTTGGAAGGCAGAAAGGTAGGGACAAGTCCCCACCCACCCACCCACCCTAAGAGGAAACCACCCTTAAGAGGATTTTACACCACCCTGGAAGGAGCCCTCTATCCTTTTCCATGTGACAAAAACCTGATTGGAGGACAGGCACAGGGAGGGTTAATCAGATTAAAACATCCCACTAACAAGCCCATAAGAACCCCTAGACTTAGAAACTCCAATGGCAACCTTCTTGGGTCCCCTACCTCTTCAGGGCCTTAGTACTATCACTTTACCATCATTCAATAAACATTGCTTTTCTGCCCACCAATAAATAAGTAAGTAAGTAAGTAAGTAAATAAATAAATAAATAAATAAAATTTGAGCTAAGAGAGAGTTTATGTTCAGTGAAGTAATACCAAAGGACAATATATCCTTCCTAGTGTCCGTGGACATGCCCATGTCCAAGATGACTTAGGCAACTGCTGTTGGATGAGTTCCATTTCTGTTCACCCTTGTCCAATGATAGGTGCTGGAGGCTCTTCCTTCAATAGCCCAGAGCCTTCTGTGAGTGTTAACCCCTCTTAAAAGGAGGATCACAGATATTTTCACACAGGGCATTGCTAAAGGAGCTCAGTGGCTTCTCAAATAGAAACATATATCCTATATGCCACTTACATCTGGAGCACCACCTCAGGTCCTTCAATCTAGATTCCCAGTTTG
The DNA here is from genome assembly GCA_004023965.1 of Spilogale gracilis. Classification (NCBI taxonomy): domain Eukaryota; kingdom Metazoa; phylum Chordata; class Mammalia; order Carnivora; family Mephitidae; genus Spilogale; species Spilogale gracilis. Next base: position 124,802 of record PITA01002928.1, read on the forward strand.
ACATTTTCAGAAAGGATATTCTCATTGTGTCCTCCTTTACATGAATTTGTGTGCTCATCCAAAAGGCATTTTGCCATTTAAGTGATCCTCTTCACCTTCTCAAATGCAGAGGATAGAATTCATTTTCTTTATCCCAAAGAGTTTTCTTCCTCCTGGCATAGGCTCCACAAACTCCTCTGCTTCCAGCAAGAGAGCTCAAGCTTGAACCATAAGTTCAGGCAAAACTTCCCTCCAACAGAAACAACTTGGACACAGTTGTAGCTCCAGAAGATGAGCATCTGCCACTAAATGCAGTGAGAAAACTGTGGGCTACCTCCCCAGCTAAATCTCCTGCCAAAACTTCCTGTTCCAAGAATAGTTATTCAGTTTGGGGCATCAGCTGACTGAATTGTGAGATGAGCACCCAGAAGAAAATCACAGCCCTCGTCTGTCCCCAGCAACTCTTAATTCTAGTTTCCACTTCCTGTTGCCATTCATGAGTTCTCTGTCCAGCCTTAATATAATCTTAGGTGCTCCTTCAGAGTAGGTCTTCAGATAAATCCCAAGCCACCATTGTGTACACTCATTTGCACTCTAGGCTTTCCCTTTTGAAACTAGATTCAGTTATTTTTAAAACATTGATGAATATGGATGCCAAGATTCTTAACAAGATCCTTGCTAACGGGATCCAACAATACATTAAAAGGATTATCCACCATGACCAGGTGGGATTTACCCCAGGGATGCAAGGGTGGTTCAACACTCTGAAATCAATCAACATGATAGAACAATTCAATAAGAGAAGAGAGAAGAACCACATGGTACTCTCAATTGATGCAGAAAAGGCATTTGAGAAAATACAACATCTGTTCTTGATTAAAACTCTTCAAAGTAAAGGGATAGAGGGAACATTCCTCAACCTCATAAAATCTATCTACGAAAAACCCACAGCGAATATCATTGTCAATGGGTAAAAACTGACAGCCTTCGCTCTGAGATCAGGAACAAGACAAGGATGCCCACTCTCACCACTACTGTTCAACATGGTGTTAGAAGTCCTAGCAACAGCAATCAGACAATAGAAAGAAATAAAAGGTATTCAACTTGGCAAAGAAGAAGTCAAACTCTCTCTCTTTGCAAATGACATGATACTGTATGTGGAAAACCCAAAGACTCTACCCCCAAACTACTAAAACTCATACAACAATTCAGTAAGGTGAGGGATACAAAACCAATGCACAGAAATCAGTGGCATTCTTATACACTAACAATGAAAATATAGAAAGGGAAATCAGAGAATCAATTCCATTTACTATAGTAACAAAAACCATAAGATACCTAGGAATCCTAACCAAATCCTAACCAAAGCAGTTAAGGATCTGTTCTCAAGGAACTACAGAACACTCATGAAAAAAATTGAAGAAGACACAAAAAGATGGAAGAGCATTCCATGCTCATGGATTGGAAGAATAAACATTGTTAAAATGTCTATACTACCCAGAGCAATCTACACTTTCAATGCCATTCCGATCAAAATTCCACCAACAAAACTACTACAGGGTAAAGAAAGAGACCATCAAGAGTAAATGTAGAGATCAAAAAGCTAAGTCTAACCCGAATGACCCCCAAGACCAGTATTTATATAATACAAAGGCAAAAAACAATTACACAGAAACACTGACAGACTAGGGTGGGAAGGTGAGGGCAGACACTCCTTGTGGGCAAGGAAAGTATTTCAGATCCTCCCTGGTTTGTCTTGTTATTATTGTTAGAGGAGTCCACTTTCTAAAGATATAGGGAGATTAGAACTGGTTTGTATATAGGGTAGTACTGGATAGGGATGCAGGATTACCTTGAAGCTTATAACTATATGTATATTTAAAAGAAAAAATAGAGGAAGGAAGAGAGAAGAAAGAGAAAAAACAGAAAAAAAAAACCCCAAACAAATGAGAAGCAACAACAACGACAACAACAGAAAACACAGGTAGGTGTTTGAAAAATTTCGACGTAAAAAATTACTATGGAGTGTTGTATTAAGTACATGTTGTGATAAAAAGTGGGTTAAAAATTAAAAGAACAAAAACCTTGAGAATGAATTTTTAAGGTTAAAGTGTACCCCAATGTTCAGAGCAGCAAAGGCCACAATCGCCACACTGTGGAAAGAGCCAAGGTGCCCTTCAACAGATGAATGGATAAAGAAGATGTGGTACATATATACAATGGAATACTACACCTCCATCAGAAAGGATGAATATCCAACTTTTGTAGCAACATGGACTGGATTGAAAGAAATAAGCCAAGTAGAGAAAGTCAAGTATCACATGGCTTCACTTACTTGTGGTGCATAAGGGGTAATATAGAGGACAGTAGGAGAAGGAAAAGAAATGGGAAGTAGGGTAATTCAGGGAGAGAAATGAAACATGAGAGACTTTGGACACAGAAACAAACGGAGGGACTTGGAAGGAGAGGGTGGGGGGAAGGGAGAGCCTGGTGGTGGGTACTGGGGAGACCTATTCCATGGAGCACTGGGTGTGGGGAATGGGCAATGAATCTTGGAACAGTGAAAAAATAAAATAAAAAACAATTCCACCAACATTCTTCAAAGCTTTGGAACAAATAATCTTAAAATTTATATGGAACCAAAAAAGACCCCAAACCCCTGAGGAATTATTGAAGAAGAAAAACAAAGCTGGGGGCATCATGTTACCTGACTTCAGACTTTATTACAAAACTGTGATCACCAAGACAACATGGTACTGGCACAAAAACAGACAAATAGACCAATGGAACAGAGTAGAGAGTCCAGATATGGACCCACAATTCTATGGTCGAGTCATCTTCAACAAAGCATGAAAAAATACCCAGTGGAAAAAAGACAGTCTCTTTAATAAGTGGTGCTGGGAAAATTGCACAGCTACATGTAGAAGAATAAAACTAGACCATTCTCTTACACCG
>PITA01002928.1:127835-149563 GCA_004023965.1 Spilogale gracilis
TGAAAGACCTCAACGTGAGGCAGGAATCCATCAAAATCCTGGAAGAGAACATAGGCAGTAACCTCTTTGACATCGGCCACAGCAACTTCTTTCAAGACACGTCTCCAAAGGCAAAGGAGACAAAAGCAAAAATGAACTTCTGGGACTTCATCAAAATAAAAAGCTTCTGTACAGCAAAGGAAACAGTCAACAAAACAAATAGGCAACTCACGGAATGGGAGAGGATATTTGCAAATGACACTACAGACAAAGGGCTGGTATCCAAGATCTATAAAGAACTACTCAAACTCAACATCCAAAAAGAAGATGAACACATCAAAAAATGGGCAAGAGACATGAAGAGGCACTTCTCCATAGAAGACATACAAATGGCTAACAGACACATGAAAAAAAGTTTATCATTACTACCTATCAGGAAATTCAAATCAAAACCACACTGAGATACCACCTTACACCAGTCAGAATGGCTAAAGGGGTGATTTCTAATTCGAATTCTTAGAGTCTCAGGGAAATGTTAACGTTGCTTCTGTTGGACTGTCCATGGAGAGATGAGGGCTGCAGTTGAGCAAGACCTCCAGAAACCATGAAAAGTAGAACATACTGCAGTGGAGCAGTGGTGAGCAGTTCTCATTCATCTGGCACCAAAGGGTCTAAAGTGCTAGGCTGGGATTCTTGAGGCCCCCACATTGGTGGCAAAGGGTGCTGTCTCTCCATGAGGATTCTGGGTTTCTCCAGAATTTTCCATCAGGAAATCTAGGGTATGTCCCCTCAACCCTGAACCCACAAACCCTCACTCAGTCTCACTCAGCCAGAATAAACCTTATTGCTTCCCTCCAAACAAGGTGTCCTTCCCTACCCCTTACTCTTATTGCTGGGGCTGCTTCTTCCAATGTGCTTCTCCTCTTCCAGGATTTTCTCATTTTTTTTTTTTTTTATTTCAAGGACCTTTGCTTCACTTCATCTTTTTTGAATCAAAAGCCTTGTCATTCAATACTATTTCAGATCTGGACTTTTAAAAAACCCCTATTTTGAAAATATAAAAAACAGGTGAGGTAGGCAAGATGATGGAGGTGTAGGGGACCCCATTTCAACTGGCCCCCTGAATTTAAATGAATATCTATCAAACAATTTTGAACACCCACAAAATCAGCCTGAGATGTAAGAACATATATCTGGATCTCTACAAGCAGAAAAGCGACTGCTTTTTGCAAGGTACAATGTATGGTGTTGTGAATCTGTGGGGAGATATCAGAAGATAAACAGAAGGAGGAGGAGGCTTCCATAAGCTCACTCATGGAAAGTGATATAACACTGGAGTGCAAAATTGGAACCCTCAGAAATCTGCTCTAGTGAGAGACATCTCTCTCTGAAAGGGGGTATGGAAATGAAAAGGCAGAATTCTAGGTAGGGCCTTGTGGTCTCAGGATATGAGAAGCCTCAGAGCAAGTGGGGGTGTCTGAACTGGTAGAGTGCCCAAGCAGTGGAACCATGAAGAAGGCTACGGTCAGTGATCCCAGGAAGGGGCTTTCAGCTTGGCTCACTATAAACTGTGGTCTAGGCTGGTTGATAATTGCTCTTTACTCAGCAGCCTGGAAAAAAGTCTGGAACCTTCACCCAATCAGGCAATATCTCACAGGGCTGTAGCAGCCCGGAAGGGACATTAGAGTGGCACCCAGACATGATCCAGGAGCTTTGGGTGTGCATGCCAGCCTGTGGGTAGCCACAGTTTTAGAATCACAAAGGGCAGTGGCACTCTTGGGTCCCTGGGTCTACGTCTGAGAGAGTTGCAGTGGATACACACCTCGGGAAGCTATGGTTTTTGACATGTACAGAAGTGGAGACTATTTGTCCAGGAGGGTTTAGTAAATAGGGCAGGCTGCAAACTTTTTGCTCTGGGCCAGAGGTTTGGGCACGGCCGTTTTTGCTCTGATCTGCTGAAGAGGCACAGAAAGCCTCTAGGGAACAAAAACCACACAGAGGACAAGTTTGCACTGAGCTCATCCCCCTGACAGGGGTTGGGACTATGCTGTCCAAACAGAGATACCTGAGAAGCAGTGCAGCTGGCCCCTCCCCCGGAAGACTGACTGGAAGATCAGGTGGACGACAAGTCTATGGATCCCACAAGGCTGTAAAATTCCTATGCCAGGAGAAAATATTATGTTGAACTGTTTTTCATGTGCAGCTAGCTGCCTATCTCTGTTTTCCTCAACTTTTTCCCTTTCCATCAGCTTATCTTCTAGATCACTGATCCTCTCTTCTGTCTCATTGACCCTAGGTGTTAGAGTATCCAGTCTAGGCTGCATATCATCCATACTTGTTTTATGAGGCCAGCATTTCCCTGACCCCCAAACCAGACAAAGACACATCAAAAAAGTAGAATTATGGACCAATATCCCTGATGAACATGCATGCCAAAATGCTCAGCAAGATCTTAGCCAATAGAATTCCACAGTACATTAAAAGGAGTATTCACCATGACCAGATGGGATTTATTCCTGGGATGCAAGGGTGGTTTAACATTCACAAATCAATCAACGTGATAGAACACATGCCATAATCTGAATGTTTGTTGCCATAGTGATAGACTTTTGTGGCTGTTTATACCATAAGGGAACAATTGGAGGCTAGTCTTTTAGAACACATTAAGAAATCTCCAGGCTCAAAGAAGTATGTTTTACCCTACAAGAATATTCCATCTGTTACTGAAAATATCTACTCTCCCTTTCTGACTAGTTTTATCTATCAGTTATATAGATTTAATTTAATGTCTGCCTTCTACCAATAAACAAATTAGTTACAGTGGACTGCCAAATTATGTTGTTTTAAATATGTAGGACTATCAATTTCATAGTCAATTCTATAAAAATTCTACAAGTCCTTTTGGATCACAGATTGTTACACCTGATATATTGTTTGTTGAGGCTATTTTTCCTTCACTTGGAAAATAAACCACAACTGGAGTGATGACCAACTTAGAAAACAACTTTGTAATTGGGGGAAATTTCAGAGCTGTGCCAGATATTACATTCATGAATAACGGAAGGTATACTGCATCTAGATCCACAAAGTTAGAAACATAGAACTGGGTCAAACTTTATATGAGCCAAAAATATCCCTCTGGCTGATGGAAGGTGGATGAGCTTTTCATTATTCGTTTCTGAATCACCATGTTTACCAGAATTGGTGGGTTAAACTCTTTAATGGGTCCTTCTCCTGAAATAACAAGGCTATGTTTAGAGATTAAACATTTTGTAGACTCCCTTGATTTTGCACAAATTAGATTATTAACAGATATAGTGAGGTAGTATATAATAAGACCCTGTTTTTTCTATCACTTTCTTTATATGACCCTTACACTAATTAGTAAGAGGTATCTGTGTTTTCTTAAAAAGAACTAGACTGTTGTCACAGGAGTGCAAAGAGAAAGAAATAGTTTGATGATTGGCTTTTTCTATTTTCTTTTAAAAATTATCTTCAATTAGTCAACATATAAAACAGTATTATTTCTTGATGTAATGTTCAATGATTCATTAGTATATAACACCCAGCCATCATCACATGTGCTGTCCTTAATACACATCACCCAGTTACCCCAACTACCCAAACCACTCCCTTCTGTAACCCTCACTTTGTTTCCCAGAGTCCAGGATTACTCACAGTTTCTCTCCACCTCTGATTTCTTCCCATTCAGTTTTCCCTCACTTCCTCTATGGTCCTCTCTGCTATTCATTTAATATGCCTCTGTATGACTTATTTCACTTAGCAAAATACCATGCAGTTCCATCCATGTTGATGTAAATGGTAGGTATTCATATTTTCGGAGTAATATTGGGTAACATTACCAATTTTAATTACCAATTGGGTAATATCTTATTATATATATGAGCCACATCTTCTTTATCCATTCATCTGTTGAAGGACATCTCAGCTCTTTCAATAGTTTGGCTATTATGAACATTGTTGATATGAATATTAGGGCACATTTGTTCCTCCTCACTACATCTGTATCTTTGGGGTAAATACTCAGCAGTGCAATTGCTAGTGCATAGGGTAGCTTTATTTTTAACTTTTTGAGAAACTTCCATACTGTTTTCCAGAGTAACTATACCAGTGTGCATTCTACCAACAGTGTAAGAGAGTTTCCCTCTCTCCATATCCTCACCAACATTTGTTGTTTCCTGCCTTGTTAATTTTTGCCATTCTAATTGATGCAAGGTGGTATCTCACTGTGGTTTTGATTTTGTATTTCCCTGATGGCTAGTGATGTGGGACATTTTTTCATGGGTATGTTAGCCATTTATAAGTCTCTCTAGAGAAATGTCTTTTCATGTCTTCTGCCCTTTTCTTGACTGGATTCTTTGTTTTTTGGGGTGTTGAGTTTGAGAAGTTCTTTATAGATCTTGGAAAGCAATCCTCTCTCTCTAATGTCATTTGCAAATTTCTTCTCTCATTCCGTGGGTTGCCTCTTAGTTTTGTTGACTGTTTCCTTCGCTATGCAGAAGATTTTTATCTTGATGAAGTCCCAAAAGTGCATTTTTGCTTTTGTTTCTCTTGAGTTTAGAGACGTGTCTTGCATAAAGTTGCTGCAGCCAAGATTGAAGAGGTTGCTGCCTGTGTTCTCCTCTAGTATTTGGATGTGTTCCTGTCTCATACTGAGGTCTTTCCTCATAATTTCCAGTTTATCTTTGTGTGTGGTGTAGGAGAATGGTCCAGTTTCATTCTTCTACATGTGGCTGTCCAATTTTCCCAGCACAATTTTTTGAAGACATTGTCTTTTTTTCCCATTGGATATTCTTTCCTGCTTTGTTGAAGATTAGTTGGCCATAGAGTTGAGGGTCCATTTTGGGAGTCTCTATTCTGTTCCATTGATTTATGTGTCTGTTTTTGTGCCAGTACCATGGTGCCTTGATGGTCACAGCTTTGTAATGTAGCTTGAAGTCAGGCATTGTGAAACCCTTAGCGTGGTTTTCTTTTTCAAACTTCCCCTGGCAATTCAGAGTCTTTTCTGTTTCCATACAAATCTTAGGATTGTTTGTTCCAGCTGTCTGAAAACCGTCAATGGTATTTTGATAGGGATTGCAATAAAGTATAGCTCTGGGCAGCACAGACATTTTAAAGAATGTTTATTCTTCCAAATCAATTGAAGTAGTAATCAAAAACCTCCCAAAAAGCATGAATCCAGAGCCATATGGCTTCCCAGGGGAATGCTACCAAATATTTAAAGAAGAAATCATACCCATTCTACTGAAGCTGTTCCAAAAAACAGAAATGGAAGGAAAACTTCTAAACTTTTTCTATAAGGCCAGCATTACCTTGGACCCCAAACCAGACAAGAACCCCATCAAAAAGAAGAATACAGACCAATATTCCTGATGAACAATGGATGCTAACATACTCACCATGATCCCAGCCAAGTATCCAACAGTACATTAAAGGAGTTATTTACCACAACCAGGTGGAATTTATTCCTGGGCTGCATTGTAATTCAACATTCACAAATCAATTATGTTGATAGAGCACATTAACAAAAGAAGAGACAAGAACCCTATGATCCTTTCAATAGATGTAGAGAAAACCTCTGACAAAATACAGTATCTCTTCATGATTAAAACTCTTCAAAGGATAAGGATTATGGGAACATGCCTCAACATGATAAAAGCCATCTATGAAAAGCCCACAGTGAATAAAATTCTTAGTGGAAAAAAGCTGAGAGCTTTTCCCTTAAGATCAGGAGCACAAAAGGGATACCCATTCTCATCACTGTTGTTCAACATAGTACTAGAAGTCCTAGCATAAGAAATCAGACAACAAAAAGAAATAAAAGCATTAAAATTGGCAAAGAAGAAGTCAAACTTTCTCTCTCCACAGATGACATGATACTTTATGTGGAAAACCCAAAAGACTCCACCCCCAAATTGCTAGAACTTATACTGCCATTCAGCAAAGTGGCAGGATACAAAATCAATGCACAGAAATCAGTTGCATTTCTAACCACTAACAAAGAGACTGAGGAAAGAAAATTAAGGAAGGTTTCCCATTCACAATTGCACCCAAACCATTAGATACCTAGGAATAACCCTAACTAAAGAGGTAAAAGATCTGTGCTCTAGAAAATAAGGAACCTTATAAAAGATACTACCTTACACCGGACAGAATGGCCAAAATTAACAGGACAGGAAAAAACAAGTGTTGGAGAGGCTGTGGAGAAAGGGGCACCCTCTTACACTGTTGGTGGGAATTCAACAGCTGCTTTGGAAAACAGTGTAAAGATTTCTTAAAAAATTAGAAATAGAGCTACCCTATAACCCTACAATTGCACTACTGGGTATTTACCCTAAAGATACAAACACAGTGAAAAGAAGGACCCTATGTACCCCAATGTTCATAGCAGCAATGACCAGAATTGCCAAATTGTGGAAAGAGCCAAGGTGTCCTTCAACAGATGAATGGATAAAGAAGATATGGTCCATATATACAATGGAATACTATGCCTCCATCAGAAAGGATGAATACCCAGCTTTTGTAGCAACATGGATGGGATTGGAGGAGATTATGCTGAATGAAATAAGCCAAGCAGAGAAAGTCAAATATCATATGGTTTCACTTACTCGTGGAGCATAAGGAGTAATATGGAGGACAGTAGGAGAAGGAAAGTAAATGGGAAGTAGGGTAATTCAGGGAGAGAAATGAAACATGAGAAACTTTGGACTCAGAAACAATCTGAGGGTTTTGGAAGAGAGGAGGTAGGGGGATAGGTGAGCCTGTGGTGGGTATTGTAGGCACCAAACAAACAAACAAACAAAAAACCCAGTGCATGGAACACTGGGTGTGGGGTATAAACAATGAATCTTGGAATACTGACAAAATAAAATAATGTAATAAAAAGACAAAAACAACAACAACAACAACAAAAAAACAAAAAAAGAAGTAAAGATTTAAAAAAAAGAAATTGAGGAAGACACAAAGAGATGGAAAAATATTCAGTGCTCATGGATTAGAAGAATAAACATTGTTAAAATGTCTATGCCATCCAGAGTAATCTACACTTTCAATGTAATACCTATCAAAATACCATCAACATTCTCACTGGGCTGGAACAAACAATCCCCAAATTCATATGGAACCACAAAGAGTCTGAATCCCCAGGGGAAAGTTGAAAAGAAGACCAAACTCTTGGGCATCACAATGTCTGACTCCAAGCTATATTATAAAGCTGTGATAATCCAGACAGCATGGTACTGGCACAAAAACAGACACATAAGCTAATGGACCAGAATGGAAAGCCCAGAAATAGACCCTCAACTCTATGGTCAACTAATCTTTGACAAATCAGGAGAGACTATCCAATGGAAAAAAGATAGTCTTCAATAATTGGTGCTGTGAAAATTGTACAGCTACACGCAGAATGAAACCCAACAATTCTCTTACACCATACACAAATATAAACTCAAATGGATGAAAGACCTCATTGTGGGACAGGAATCCATCCAAATCTTAGAGGAGAAGGAAGGCAGAAAACTCTTCAACCTTGGACAAAGCAACTTTTTGCAAGACACGTCTCTAAAAGGAAGAGATACAAAAGCAAAAATGAACTTTTGGGATTTTATCCAGACAAAATCTTCTGCACAGCAAAGGAAACAGTCAAAAGGCAACCTACAGAGTGGGAGAAGATATTTGCAAATGACATAACAGAAAAAAGGCTGATATCCAAGGTCTATAAAGAACTTCTCAAACTCAACACCCAAAAAACAGAGAATACATTCAATAAATGGGCAGAAGATCTAAACAAACACTTCTCCAAAGAAGGCATCCAAAAGCCACAGACACAGAAAAAAATGCTCCATATCCCTTGTCATCAGGGAAATAAAAATCAAAACCAAACGAGATACCACCTTACACCAGTTACAATGGCCAAAATTAACAAGAGAGGAGACAACAAATGTTGGTGAGGATGTGGAGAAAGGGGAACCGTCTTACACTGTTGATGGGAATGCAAGCTGGTATGGCCACTCTGGAAAACAGTATGGAGCTTCCTCAAGATGTCAAAAATAGAGCTACCCTATGACCCAGTCATTGCACTATTGGGTATTTGCCCCAAAGATACAGATGTATTGAAACAAAGGGGCACATGCACCCCAATGTTCATACCAGTGATGTCCGAACTGTGACGGGGGCAAAAATGGCCTTAAATAGATGAATGGATAAAGAGGATGTGGTTCATATAATTAATCAGCCATCAGGAAGGACGAATACCAATGATTTGCATCAACATGGCTAGAACTGGATGGTATTATGTCAAGTGTAATAAATCAAGCAGAGAAAGACAATTATATGGTTTCACTCATATGTGGAATATAAGGAATAGTGCAGAGGATCATAGTGGAAGGGAGGAAAATTAAGTGAAAGAAATCAGAGGGAGACAAACCATATGAAACTATTGGCTCTGGTAAACAAACTGAGGGTTGCAAAAGGGAGGAGGGTGGGAGGATGAGGTAACAGGGCAGTGGATGTTAGGGAGGGCATGTGGTGTGATAAGCACTGGGTGTTACATGCAACTGATAAATCATTGAACACAAAAAATCCAGAAAGAGTCCCCCATGTCAAGACCCTTAACTCAATAATATCTTCAAATTTCCCCTTGCCATATGAAATAACAGATTCACAAGCTCTGTGAAACTTAGAAAGAAAATTATTATACAGTATTAATGTTTCTTACAATAGCATAGGGTATAATAAATTACTAAAATGTAAATTACAGGTAATAAAATGTGGGGGCAACCAATGTGGGTCACAATAGATGGATAGAGAAACAGAGAGAGACTTCTACTTAGGTGACACCCTGACAGAGCAGTTTATGGAAGAAGAGGTGGAGGAAGGGCAGGCGGGTCTGCACAACCTGGGATGAGGCAGGAGAGGACACAGGCGAACACAGGCACAGAGTCAAGGAGAAAGATTTGCTCCAGGGTTTATGCAAGATGAGACTAATACATTAGGATCAATGGGCCTGGACTGGCAGTATGTACCTTTGGGCATAGATTTTCCTGAGATACTGAGGCTCCTCACTTAACTTACTTGGGTAAGTACCTTGCCTTCTTTAATATTTGGCCTGCTTTTGATTTCCTGATCTAGAATCAATTCAAGACAAAACTAAAAGCAGAAACATGGTGGGACCACAGGGGAAGACTAAGACAAAAAGAAAAAAAGACAAAGGCCTTGAGTTTAGAACAGGAAAACCTACTTTTGCTTTTTTTTTTTTTTTTAAAGATTTTATTTATTTGACAGAGAGAAACACAGCCAGAGAGGGAACACAAGCAGGGGGAGTGAGAGAGGGAGAAGCAGGCTTCCTGCCGAGCAGGGAGCCCAATGTGGGACTCGATCCCAGGTCTCCGGGATCATGACCTGAGCCGAAGGCAGTCGCTTAACCAACTGAGCCACCCAGGCGCCCCTACTTTTGCTTTCATTTCTTACTCCTTTCACCTTTTGTGGTTATATTATTATAATTAGTCAGGGTCATTTCTTCTACTCTCTGTCCTATCTTCTAATCTAACTTAACATCACCTTCAATCCTCCATAACCTAGGTTATTTTTAGCAAGTATTAATTTTGTAAGTATATATTAGAGAGCACAAAGCATATATTAAAGAGCACAAAGATCCAAATATTCCACTAGTTTTCCAAGTTATTTAATCAAATAGGATGATGTTACTGAATTTAAAATGTACTCAGTTACTATATTTTCTTATGTATACTGTATATTAAGTGTACTGTAAAGTTATGTGTACTATATATTAAGAAGTTTAGCTTGTGATTGACTATACATCCAATAAGTACTTAGTACTTATTGACTAAGTACGCTGCTTACTCAGTAGTATTCAGTAGATCACCACTCTGTATTTAAAAACAAATGCACACATGCCCACACATATTCATACCCACTAGGGAGATAACTACAAATAACTTCAGACTCTGGAGAAATGGGACCCAAGACTGTTGAAGACACAATGAATTTGCTAAAGACTTGGAAAGAAACAAGGTGTCTTCAAACTAGTGAGAGAGTCATTGTGTTGGATCACATCTCTGTAAATATCTGGGAAGCCAGCCTCAAACTGCCCATGCCTTCCAGCCAAAGGCTACCAAGAAGACACCTATCACCAAACAAAGCAGGATTGTTGGTCCTTGTTGCACCAGGGTTGGCCACACACTATAGAAATAATAGGGCATCTCAGGGAGGATGTTGGGATATGGTATGATTGAGTTTGGGCTTGTGCTAGGTGATTGAGGGTTGCACAGGAGGGCTATGTGGTTATGGGGTGATATCTTAATAATTTTCATTAAGTGATGACTTATTAATAACTTAATAACTTTCAATAAGTGATATCTTAATAACTTCCATTAAGAACTGGCAGAAGCAGAGTGGGGCTACAAGTGTAAGTGGTAAAGAGGAAGCAGTCATCGCATAACTGGGAGAGGAGGACATTTGAAAGAATTTGTGATTTGCAGGTAGCGATCTCATTTTTTATTCACTTCATCATTCTCACCTGGAGACGTTATCTGATTTTAATGTTCTGGGAAATTGTTTATGCTCCACAGAACACCAGGGCCTAGCTCTTTTAGCCAGGCTAGCCCTTGAGTGGCAGTAGTCAGGGAGTTTTCTTCTTTCCCCAGACATGGAACTGGAGCCCCATTGGAATGCAGCAGCATGGAGAGGGCAGGTTTCCCGCCCATCTGGACTTCCCAGCTCCAGCTCCATCAGTGTAGGATCACTGTGTGAGTGATTTCGTAGGCAAGCAGGGAACACCCCGCCTGCACATCTAAAGTTCATCAGCACATCCTGCAGTTAAATGCCCTTTGGCCAAAGGAACAGTGTGTGCTCAGAATGACAGACAAAGCAAGAAAACTGGCCAAAGGCACAGGCAGGTCCTGTACACACATGTTTCAACCAATATTATTTTCTGTGACAATCATATATGGTCTCCAGATGGACTTGAGGAGCATGGGTTTGAAGGCAGAAAAACCTGCTTCTCATCCCAACTTGTCCATTTTTCAAGTATTGAGCAAGTTACTCAGCCTCTCTTATAAGCCTCTGCTTCTTTGCATCTGTACATTTAGTGGTGGGTTGTTCCAGAATTAAATGAAATCACACACATAAACCATTTTATATATTTTCTAGTATAAACTGTTTACCCAATAAATAGAATTGATATTATTTTCATTAAATATTCTAAAAAGCATTCTTGGGACTGGTAGTGATTTTCAGAGGTCCCAAATCCGACTTAGATATGGAAATAGCCTGTTTTAAGCATATGTGCTTTTCTTTTCTTCTGCTGTTAAAAGATAGTTCATTTCCCCACGTTAAAAAAACCAATCTTCTGTTACTGTTTAGGAACATGTTTCGGTGGCTAACACTCAGAGCTTCCACAAACATTAAGGTTGTATGCAGAATTAGCAAAGGAGGACATGCCAAGACACACAAGACCTCAAGGAATTTAAACTATACCTAATGCTATTATAAAAAGACACTTTTTGACCACAGGAGGCAAGAGAAGAGTGGAGGACAGAAAGGAAGCATAGTCAGCCAAGGAGCAGAGGTGGTGGCATCTGCTTAGGTCCCCTGCCCTGAGAAGCAGGTTTCTCTCCACACCACGGACCACACCTTTCTGTCACTGTCTACTTGTGTGGCCAAGCGACACCATTCCTTGATCCAACGGGACCCGGTGGCGGTGTACTGTTCTAGTTCTCTTTTTCTCAGTCTCTCATCCCTGCTTTCCTTACACTATTTGTTAGTATATTATAGTGGGGGTTGGAGGAAAAGAAAAAGTGAAAGAAAAGACCAACAACTGGATAATCTAGAATTCCATCCGGACATGGCTCCTCAGCTCTCACATGTGCGGAGAGGGTGCCTGCACCAGCACGGGTCAGATCCAGGATCCCTCGCAGCGCTGACATCATAGCAAACCTCTGACTGCGTCATGGAACTCACAGACGTCAAATCCTGCTCAACACACCACTTCTGCATTCTCATTCCCCATTCCTGAATTTGACTTTTGCGTGGTTAATTCCGCCACCGGCCTGCTCCCACCGGCCTGCTCCCATGCAGCGATACTGCATTCCAGCGAGTCAGGCCTACTGGGAATAGGAGGAAGTTCATGCTGTGAGCCGCCCCAGTGCCCACTCCGCGGGCTGACCCTAACAGCAAGGACAATGGTAATGGCTATCGCCTTCCAGCTCACGGATGAAGCTTTTTTCAGCACGAGTTATTTTATCTAATATTCGCAATCACAGTTTGAAAATGGTAAACCAAGTGGTGAAAACCAAGATTCGAAATGGTTATGTGGTTTGACCAGGTCACACAGCGGAGACTTCAACCAGGGTCTTTGACTTCATAATCTGGCACCCATTTCCAGGAAGAATATATGTGGTTTGTGTCTGAATTCCCAACAGCTACCCCTTCCTCACAAGCCTTCAGGGTTACTTTGAGAGTTAAAATAAAAATCACAAAAACATCCAGCCTATCAGTGTCACTGAATGAGAGCTGACAATACAGGCGGAGTGAAGTCTTGCTTCCTCATCCCCAGGCTGGGGCCCAGCTGCAGATCCAGCAGGGGGAGTCTAGGGGGAAATAGATATATCATTTTATTCTGAATTATTCCAAATAATTTCCAAAAGTTGTTTAAATCTTTGGTTCTAAAAATAGGAATTTATCTTGTCCTGAACAACCTCAATGAAATGCTTGTTAAAGCACAGAATTCTTTCCCAAAGGCTTTCCTTTCAACAGGTCAGGGCAGCTTGTTTTCTAACTTACAGAGATTGCATCATTTTGATGTTCTTCCTTCTACACCCTTAGGGTTTCTTTTCAGAAATATGGTTGTTAGATTTTTCAACTGAACTTTGCTCTTAATTTCAAAGGAAATCCAGCATCTACAACATTTCTGTCTTTAATAAAACAAAGTATTATTTTAAAGCCCAGGCTCTGCTGCTATAATCAAGCAGGGATTTATTTTCCCTCTAAAAATGGCAAACTTTTATATGTTATTCCAATTTAGTAACCACTCAAAGCTGCTTTTTACTATAAAGAAAAGAGACATAGTTCTTCAGTGGCTCTGACCAAATATACACAAAAATTCTGAAAACCATTGATTAATACTCCCTAAGATACTGCCATTCTACTTTGACACACATGTGAAATTCTAAGAGGAGATTGTTCACTGGGTAAGACTAGAAATTCTACCTGTTTGCATTCCTTATAAAGTAATATGTATGCAATGTTGGATGCCAGAAACAGGAAGAAAATCTACTCTTTAAAAAATCTTCATTAACTGACTCATTGATGATTCTGTCATGGGATATTGAAGGTGCTCAAACATTCCCTTCCAAAATATAACTGAGGAATTTTCCAACTGCCTCATGGAAGTCTAAAAAAAGTGATTTTTTTTTAACTTTTAGTAATAATCATTTTAACTTCTCTAATAAAAAATTAAGTCACCTTTTAAAAGGAAAGGTAAAGTTATTAAAGAAAGGGAAAGAATAATGGTGGAAAAAGAAAAAGAATTTCCAGGACTTTGTGATCATATTTTTCTAGCATTTTCATAAGAAACAAATGATTTATAGTAATCTCTCAATGTTCTTCTGAGTGTTTCAAATTTTAAGGATTTTATGCTTTCTCATAAGCTGACTAGTTTTATTGTAGCTCTTTCTACATGCATGGAAAAACTATCTCTTGTCACTTGAACAGATTTGGGTATGTTAACTCTTACAAAAGGTGAGACAGAATAGCCATTCATTTACATATCAGCTAGAAAGACATTTCTAAAACATTGAATTTATTTGTTGTCCATCTGCATGTGACCCTAGCTATCTGAGGCGTATAATACATAAATTCCTGTCACATTTATATATATGCTTTGTTGAAAACCATACTACTAGAAGTGGGTATCTTCTTTCTAAGATAGTGGCATTTCCAACTAGCCACAACGTATGGCCCAGAGCCACAGATCCCAATCAAGGTGAGAAGGCGTCTATGTAGCTCAGTGCCACGTGTCAAAGCCAAGTGAAAGATATGCATTCAACGATTCAATGTTGGCAGTGGACCAGGGCCATGTGTGAGAACTCTAGCAAGAGACCTAAATAGGAATGCTGAAGACCAGGTAGAGTAAAAGGGCATCTCTGAGGCAGAATGCAGTGTCATAGCTTAAGTGTGGCAAAGAGGGTAATCATAGGGGGATAGGAGCAATGACCATCCAAATCAATAAGTACATTTACCACTAAGTATTAGAATTTAGGTATCATTTTCCACTAAATACAATGGGGCTCCTTGGGGGAAATAGTTGATTCTGGTGCTGGGGAAAGAGATTCAATTTAAGTCTATAACATTGGGTAGTGTAAGAAACTAAGTGTGATCCTCAGTTTGTTCTCTATCCATAAGAGTCTCTTATGGTTTGCTTCCCTCTCTCCCCTTTTTCACCTTTCCCCTATTGATGGAGGGACTTGGGTGGGGAATGGGCTGAATGCATGATGGGTGTGAAGGAGGGCACTTGTGATGAGTGCTGGGTGGTATATGTAAGTGATGAATCACTAAATTCTACACCTGAAACCAATTTTACCCTATCTGTTAAGTAGCCAGAATTTAAATAAAAACTTGAAATTTAAAAAAAAAGAAAAAAAAAGAAACTAAGTGTGAAAGAGAAAGAAGAATAAAGGAAAGAAAGAAGGAAAGAAAGAAAATAATGGAGACATGTCAAAAGGACATAAAAGTCAATGTGAAGGGGCTCCCCCACTATCCAAATCTGGGAATTTGAGTATTGAACTAAATAATGATAGTAATAGACTATTATTCACTGAATAAAATAGGAGTCCACAGAGCCTATACTGTTATAAGTGAATAACTGAATAAGCAGAGGCCAAGAGAATAAAGTTTTTCCTTTCCGTAAGATGCTAAATAATGAAGGTCAAGAAATGATGGATTAGAAAATCATCATTTGACACTCCAAGAAATACCAAAGCATGCTACAATTAGAGGACGAAATTTGTGGGGAATGAGATATTTGTGAGGAATGAGCATCCCATTATACCTCTATGCTCATCCCAACCCACTATACCTCTCTGCCTTCTCCTTGGTTACAAAGGGGGAAAAGAATAGCTACACAGAGAAGCCTGGCAGATGCTGTCTTATTTAAGTGATCAAATGGGACAAATCACAGTCATGTACCTCCTGCTAGGATGAAGTACAAAGGACATGTCACCACTACTGGAAGATTCTTGCTTAAATTAAGACCCTTCAGACAAACTCAAATTAAAAATACTCTTCTAAACGACTCTCTGGAATTTCAAAAGTGACAAGGTCACAATTGTCAAGAGAAGGTCAACCAGGCAAGGAATTGTGTCTTGTCAGCAACATTAACTCTGAGAGCATTATACCCAAAGCCTCTCTGTTCCCTTGGATGTTTCACTACTTCTGATCTATATGCTTATGTCTATTCTGTTGGTTTTTTTTTTTTTTTTGACTGGTTATAATATCTGTTGGTGCCCTCATGAGTGAAATAATATATGTTAACACGGGCTCAGAAGTGTGTTTTGATGTGTGTTTTAACATGTGTTCATACTCTGTATGAGTACTATGACTTTACCCCCTTTTTAAAAAATAATATTTTAACCATTTCTGAAATCACACTGATATGAGTCATACCAATTGATTCATCTACCAGGAACAGAAAAATTTCCATGACACAGAATTCTACTACATAAGCCCAATGTATCTTTTCCTTGGCTCTCCTGAGTAAATCCAAAGCACCAATAGAGATTGTTGACTCTATTTTTTTTCAGCTTTTCTCTGTGCTAATTTAGAGTTTTGGCTACATGTGCAGCTGGTCTCCATTAAGCACAACAATGGTTTTGGAGTTTGTTTTTTGTTTTTTTAATTATTTTAATTGAAATAAAATTCACATAGCACAACTCATCTTTTTTTATATTAACAATGTTGTACGACTATCACTGCTATTAAATCACTATCCAGAATGCTTCCATCACTCCAAAAGGAAATCCCACGCCAATTAGGTAGTCAATTTCCATTTTCCCATCCCCTGGCCTCTGGAAATTACTAATCCACTTTATGTCTATTGATTTGCCTATTCAGGATATTCCATATAAATAGAATTATACAATAAACAACTTGTCATGTCCAGCTTTTTTCACTGGGCAATGTTTTCAAGGTTCATCCATGTTGTAACACATATGAGTACTTCATTCCTTTTTATGGATGAAGAATATTGTATCATATGAATATACCACCTTTTGTTTCACTTATCCATTGACAGACATTTGAGTTGTCTTCATTTTTTGGCTATAATGAGGACTGTTGTTATGAACATTCATAAAGTTTTTGTGTGATTTTTGTGTTCGTTTCTTTTAGGTAGAATCACTCAAGAGCAATTAGGAGTGGAATTGTTGGGCCATATGATGACTGTATGTCAACTTTTAGAAAAAACTACCAAAATGTTTTCCAAAATATCTGCTCCATTTTACAATCCCAGAGTATCCATATTTGTTATCATCTCCCTTCTTGAATATAGCCATCCTAGGTGTAGAGGGATGTATAGTTGTGTTTTTTTTAAAGATTTTATTTATTTATTTGACAGAGAGAAACACAGTGGGAGAGGGAACACAAGCAGGGGGAGTGAGAGAGGGAGAAGCAGGCTTCCCGCCGAGCGGGGAGCCCGATGTGGGGCTCGATCCCAGGTCTCCGAGATCATGACCTGAGCTGAAGGCAGTTGCTTAACCAACTGAGCCACCCAGGCGCCCCTCTAATTGTGGTTTTGATACTTATTTCCCTAATGGCAAAGATGTAGATTACCTTTTCATGTTTTCTAGGACTTATGATTTATAAATCTCTATTTCAATTCCCTTGCTGCCTTTTGATGAGAATCTCACTATTCACCTTTCCACCCTCCAGAGCTCCTAGAAGAGGTACACAGCATGCCTTTAGGTACCATACAAGGAGGCTAAGGCAGAGAAAAAACAGAGTTTGGGCAAGACCCGGGGCACATCTTTATTAGGGTTCACAGGTGGAGTGCTTTGCGGGATTTTGGGGCAAGCTCAAATTGGCCAATTCAACCCAAAAAGTGGTTTTGGATTGGTTCCATGGGGTCTTATTTAAGGGGCACACAGTGAGAAGATCCCAGGATCCAAGGGAGACTTGCTCAAAAGGCTGCTTGGGACATCATTATCAGGGGCTTACATTTTTGCTTGTGATTCTGTGGGCTGTTATCTAGGTATTTGCTCAAGGGCAGAGGAGAGGGACCACACTAGTGTCAGTTCAACGCTTGCAGGCTGCTTGGCCATGCATGATGGATGCCAAAGCAGTAACATCATGGAGTCACGTAGGTAAGATCTTGACATGCTGCACCTACCAATTGTGCCTGCACAAGATGAAAATCCAGATCATAGGTCTCAAACATGAAACATCATAGGATGATTACGATGCTATGTGTAGAGATCATGTAGTTACGTAGCTATCTCAGAACAGTCTCCCCAGTCCTCTTTCTCTATGATGCTTTTGCTGTTTCACTTGCCAGTCATATACAAAGGGGAAAATGGTATTTACCAGCGTTTTCAGGATGGTGGGGAACCTGATATATT
The DNA here is from genome assembly GCA_004023965.1 of Spilogale gracilis. NCBI lineage: Eukaryota > Metazoa > Chordata > Mammalia > Carnivora > Mephitidae > Spilogale > Spilogale gracilis. Next base: position 145,466 of record PITA01002928.1, read on the forward strand.
GGAGAGCTTGTAGTTTCAGCTCTGACACCTGGAGCTTACAGAACATATTGTGATGGCCTGGATAATGCATAAGAGAAGGTGACGCCAAAGAATCTGTCCCTACCCACCCTGAGAACATAGAAAACAATTTGTATCCAATATTGTTGAGGAAATGTTTTAATCTCAAAGCTGCTGTTGTCTGTAGGACTCTTTTACAGAGGATGAACAAGGAGCCAGCTTTAGTCAGAGGCTTGAAAATCAAACCTGTGGACTTTGACATAGATCTAATGAAATAAAGGAAGCTATAACGGCAAAGATGAAAGAAATTCCCTAGGAAGTGAACCATTGTCTGAGATTAGAGCATTTATCGCTAAATTCCTGAAGCCTATTTGTCATTTTCCAGTGATTATACTCCCATTCAGAGAGGATATTGAAGGAAACATGCATGAGGTCTGTTTTAGCATGGCAACTGAAATCCCCTATTGTCCACTTATTACTGTTTCCAGCTCATATATTTCTTATCAAAATCCATTTTTCTTTCTCTAAGATTTTGTTATAAGAAGAAAACTTTATCCCACTATGAGTACCATCATTAATGTCTTATATATAGCGTTTACAACAATTCTATGAGAGAAGTGCTTTATTTTTCCCATTTTATAAGTGAAGAGACCTGAGGCCCAGGAAAGCTAAATGACATTTTTTTAAAAGATTTTATTTTTAAGTAATCTCTATACCCAACATTGGGCTTGAATTCACAACCCTGACATCAAGAGTTGCATGCTCTACTGACTGAGCCAGTCAGGCTCCTCTGAATGACATTTAAAAAAATTATTTTATTTTTTCAGTGCTCCAAGATTCATTGTTTATGCCCCACACCCAGTGCTCCATGCAATACGTGCCCTCAGTACATTCTTAATCACTATGCTGTTGCAACCTCAGATATTTCCAGGTTATAAAACTCATGTATTCTTATATTTTTCTTTTGAAAAATATCTTATCATTTTAAAAAAGAATGGTTGTACATTTTAAAGATAAATGTGATTGTGGCAACTTTTCATTTAAATCTAATTCCTTATTTTACAGTATAGACACCCTATATATCTTTTAGTATAATCCTAAAGGAATAATTATAGGAGATCAAATGGAATTTACTGAATGCATGAATGGCTGATTCCATGTTGGAATTAAAAAAAAAAGACTCTTTTCCATCTTAACCAAGGAGTACATATGGAATGACTTCGTGCTAAACAAGGGGACATGAAACATCAACAGAAGATAGAATAATGCAGAGGAGAAATTAAATTATCATTAGTCTTAGAACATATGATTGTTAAAGTGGAGAAAATATCAAATGAAATTATTCCAATACCAGAATTATTAAAGATATTAAAACACAAGTCCATTAAGCAAAAGTAAGCAAGGATGAGGAGAAAGGGGAATATTTGTACTCTGTTGGGAATGCGAGCTGGTACAGCCACTCTGGAAAACAGTATGGAGGTTCCTTAAGATGAAGAGATTATGCTGAGTGAAATAAGCCAAGAAGAGAAAGTCAAGTATCACATGGTTTCACTTACTTGCAGTGCATGAGGGGTAACCTGGAGGACAGTGGGAGAAGGAAAGGAAATGGGAACTAGGGTAATCTAGGAAGGGAAATGAAACAACAGAGACTTTGGACACAGAAACAAACTGAGGGACTTGGAGGGAGGGGGGTGGAGGGATGGGAGAGCCTGGTGGTGGGTACTGGGGACACCTAAAGCGTGGAGCACTGGGTGTGGGGAGTGAGCAATGAATCTTGGAACACTGGAAAAAAAATTTAGTAACAATAAAAAAAAAAGAAAATTACTGGGTGTGGGGCATAAACAATGAATCTTGAAACACTGAAAAAATAAAATAATGTGAAAAAAAGACATTAAAAATTGAGCTACCCTACAACCCAGCAATTCCACTACTAGGTATTTACCCCAAAGATACAGATGTAATGAAAAGAAAGGGCACATGTACCCCAACGTTCATAGCAGCAATGTCCACAATAGTTAAACTGTGGACGGAGCTGAGATGCCCTTCAACAGACAAATGGATAAAGATGTGGTCCATATACACAATGGAATATTACTCAGCCATCAGAAAGGATGAATACTCACCATTTGCATTGACATGGATGGGACTGGAGGGGATTGTGCTAAGTGAAGTAAGTTAAGCAGAGAAAGACAATTATCATATTGCTTTATTCATATGTGGAACATATGGAATAGTGGGGAGGACCATAGAGGAAGGGAGAGAAAATTCAAGTGGAAGAAATCAGAGAGGGAGACAAACCATAAGAGACTCTGGACTCTGGGAAACAAAATGAGGATTACTGAGTGGTGGGGGATTTGGGTATGGGGTGACCAGGTGACGGGTATTAAGGAAGGCACATGCTGTGATGAGCACTGGGTGTTATATTCAACTAATGAATCACTGAATGCTACCATCAAAAATTATTGATGTACTTTATTGGTGGCTAACTGAACATAGGAAAAATAAGCAAAAGGAAGAAGATAATAAAGATGAGATTAGAAATCTATGAAATTAAAAACAGAAAGACAATAGGCAAATCCAATAGATTGTATAGCGGGTTCTTTGAAAGAAAAAAATCATTATCAATATACTCGTAGCCAGACTGACAAAAATATAGAAGACATAAATTATAGATATTGGGAAGGATAAAGAGCCATCACACAGGTCCTCTTGCACATTAAAAGGATTATAAAGGTATACTACAAATAATTATATGCTCATAACTTGAAAAACTTGCATGATGTGGACCAGTTTTTTGAAAGATATAAACAAAAACTCAATCAAGGAAAAATAAGTAAACTGAATAGTCTTATATCTATTAAAGAGTTTAAATTCATAGCTGAAAATCTTCCAACAAAAAAAATGCTTCCGACAAAGACTTGTTGGAAAATCTTCCAACAAAGAAAATGCTACAAAACATCCCAAGAAGAATCTTAATTCTGCCAATCTTTTCCAGGACATAAAAGAATAAGGGAATGTTTTCTAACTCATTTTGTTTCCAGCATCACTTTAATACCAAAAACAGATAGCAGTATAATAAGGAAAAAATTAAAGACCAATATCTCTCATGAAAAGAATAATATATCATGACCAACTGAGGTTTATCCCATGGTAAGGCTGCTCCAACATTTGAATGTCAATCAAAGGGAATTTTCTTAAGCTAATAAAAGGTATACATTACTTACAACTAACATCATAAAATCTCAACTATCAAGAAAAGAGAATGTCTTTACTCCCACCACACCTATTCAGTATTATACTGGAATTTCTAGCCAGGATAGTTAAGGCAAAAGTACATACATACATATATAAATGTCAAAATGCAAATAAATGGTTTAAGAGATGGATTAGTTATCTTTGTAAAAATTCCAAGGACTACACAAAAAATTCCTGGAACTAGTGAGTTCAGTGAGTTTTAAGGACACAGCTCAAAGCAGAAAAAAATATCCAGTGGGAAAAAGACAGTCTCTTCAATAAATGGTGCTGGGGGGGGTGCCTGGGTGGCTCAGTTGGTTAAGCGACTGCCTTCGGCTCAGGTCATGATCCTGGAGACTGGGGATTGAGTCCCACATTGGGCTCCCTGCTCGGCAGGAAGCCTGCTTCTCCCTCTCTCACCCCCCCTGCTTGTGTTCCCTCTCTGGCTGTGTTTCTCTCTGTCAAATAAATAAAATATTAAAAAAAAATAAATGGTGCTGGGAAAATTGGGCAGCTACATATAGAAGAATGAAACTAGACCATACTCTTACACCACACACAAAGGCAAACGTGAAATGGATGAAAGACCTCAATGTGAGGCAGGAATCCATCAAAATCCTGGAAGAGAACATAGGCAGTAGCCTCTTTGACATCGGCCACAGCAACTTCTTTCAAGACACGTCTCCAAAGGCAAAGGAGACAAAAGCAAAAATGAACTTCTGGGACTTCATCAAAATAAAAAGCTTCTGCACAGCAAAGGAAATAGTCAACAAAACCAAGAGGCAACCCACAGAATGGGAGAGGATATTTGCAAATGACACTACAGACAAAGGGCTAATATCCAAGATCTATAAAGAACTACTCAAA